>RJWH01002637.1:0-145388 GCA_004363575.1 Solenodon paradoxus
AACTGTAAAGGAGCCTTCTTTTAAATGTATATTTTCATTGTTACTAGAGAACTGACACAGGCTAGATCTCCAAAGGCCTGAGCTGTACTTTATCTGATGGAGGGAGGGGGAGGGGGAGGGGGGGGGGGGGGGAGAACAACAAAGATGTAAGGCTTCACCCCCCCACCCCCATCAAGGAAGTTTGGCCTTATCTAATGAAAGCATTTTACAGTAATGAGTAAAGAGTTTCATTAAAGTGAAATACATTTTTCAAAAGATGAAAAATAAAGCCTCTCCCCCTGAAAATAAAAAACAAAAACCAACTAACAAAACCTCATGCCTACAAGGAAACCAGAGTAGGGTGCATGGGAAGTTCTTGGTGGCGACGGTGGTGTTTTTCTTCAAAATTATTTCCCATTATTTTACATTGAAATGCTAATGCAATATGCGGTTTTATTGCATATTTAATGGTAGTTGTCAACAGTGTGAGGAGAGGAATTAGATCCTAAAGCCATTAAACATTACCACCACGTTACTATTAGACTAATCCCTACAGGCCAATTTCTGGCTAATCAAACGACCAAAGTATTTGATTTTCACGATTATTTTAAATAAGACACTAAAAATAAGTTTACTGATATGAATGTATGACCCATTTGGTTACATTTCCTCCTATAAATTCAACATTCAGATTCTGATAAATACAAGTCACTTTAGATGTAGCTAGTTAGACTTATTCAACGTCTCTGAGGCTCATTAAGCCAATATATTTTATCTGTCTTCTAAGACTGCTAAATCCAAACACAGGCCCCAGAGGCTATTTCACTGAGAAGATCTAAAAATCTCAAAATTCTGGAATTGCACATCGGAGGAAGAAGGATACACAAAACGCGAATGAAGTTTAAGAATAAAGATGCAAAGCAAATGGTAACAGGGAGGAAATGAGCAATAAATCCTGCAAATGTCTGTCAACAAGTATCAGGCTGAGAGAAACCCGCTGGATACAAGGCCACAGGGAGGAAACGATGACTTAAGGTCGCTTAGCAGAAACAATGGTAAATTATAACCAGCAGGGATTCCAGCAAAAGGGTGTAATTGTTGACAAGACAAAGGCGACACGAGACAAGGTGGAGCCATCGGCTGAAAACCTGGGTCTGGACACCGAGATGTCTCAGCACCCACACGTCTGTGAGACTTATAAACCACGAAATGTGCCCCGCTTTCCCTGAAACTAAAATCTGCATAAAAATTATCCTAGAAATGACAAAAGTGGCCAACCTACACAGAGTTTATGAACTGGTTCAATTTATTGCAGTGTTCCTCTTTTAGTAAAGGAAGACTCCTTTTTAAATTAAAAATGAGTGAGTCTTAAAATACATATATGTATATACATATACACATCTCTACATATATATATATACACACACACACATACACACACACACACACACACACATCTATACATTTTTCAAGTAAATATTTTCTTGGTGGGATTGTAGATGATGATGGAATCCCAGGTAGAGGCTTAATTCATTTATAAATATGAAGCTCAGATTCCTAGAATATAGTCTATAAAATGGGACAATTCAATAAAATGAGCATCTAAGAGGAATAACAATGTCACTGTTTTCCATATTTCGGTCACTACAGACCAACTATGTAGAGGGCCCCTTAAAATGTTATACAAAATCGCTTTACAAAGTATATGGAGAGCTGTTGTTAATGCAATTGTATAATCAGTCATTCAAGGAAAGTTGTTAAGTCTTATGTATAGATATGTGATGCTGCTACAGAGACGAGGGAAAACAGTTACACTGTGGGAGGTGTCATGGGGGTGTGTGTGTGTGTGTGTGTGTGTGTGTGTATGTTTGTGAGATATTAGAGACAGGTCCGTACACAGCAAGTCTTTGAATAACGTATGTTTGCAGAACTGAGACAGCCTGGGCAGCAGAGAAGCTAAGAATTGGATAGACTGAGAAGAATAAGTCAAAAATGGAAGACATTGTTGCCAAAACATAATGAAGTCAGAGTAAAAACAGTTGCTTTAGATATACTTCACGAAGGTAAGAATTGCAAAACTGATGCATTTTACAAGTTCATAAAACACATGCATGAATAAGTTATTCTTGTCACATTTGCGAAATGAATACACCCCCTGCTAACTCTCCAGGGCGCCAGGCCAGAGCCCGTCCCGTGGGAGCGCACGCCAGCGTCCGGCCCCGTTGGCACTGCCCAGAGCACGAACTAACTGAGTTAACACGCACATCAAAGGGCACGTGAATTGCACTGTGCATGTTTGCATGCACACAGGGCACCTGCACTTAATACCACGCCAGCATTTTATACCATTTAGCGGACAGCAAAGCCACATGGCCATGTTCATGCATAATGACACTGCTTGTTCTGAGGGGCAATAAAAGTAAAGCATCTTCAAGTGAAAATAGGAAATTGCAAATTAAATCTATCACATTGTGTCACGTTGAAACCAAGTTTACAGCAGAAATTGTTGGTATTTCAATCCAGTTAGTCAATGATTTTCTCACTTGGTTTTACATTTTTTTAATAAGCTTAAAGAGAGCAAGGATCGTTTCTCTCTAAAACATTCAATACAGTTTACAATATATTAACGATAGTCTTCAAAAGGAGCCCGCAGAACAGAGATGCTCAGACTCACTCCACATTGAAAGCTCCCTGACAAAGCTCTTCACAGTGACGGGGACACGCGGCGTAGCTTACTTTCCCCATGTGTATGCTTTGCACGTAATCTTTAACCACTGCCCTCTCTCTCATAATTTAGAGAAAAAAGACCCAGCCCTTAAATGTTTTATTCACATATTGGTGTTCCCTGGGGGCGCAGGTGTGGTCCTGACCTGGGGGGCGGGGTGGGGGACACACAACCAAAATGAATACATTTTTAAAAGTGCTTTTTCCTTCTCTCTCTGCCTTACTTTTGTCATAATAAAGTAGAGAAAAGCACCACGCCTGGATCTGTGAGGATGGAGGGCGTGGAGCTCAGGGGGTGCAGAAAAGGGCCTTTCTTCCCCCTCGCAGGTTATCGTCAGCACCCCTTTTATCCTTTCTATCACCCTTCATTTTCTCTCCCCCGTCTCTGTCCTTCCCTGGGGCCTGGCCGTCCCCACCTTGTCCGCCCTGCTCTCTCCACACCAGCAGAGACCCACCGGCTTCCAGCTCCGCTCCTGCAAACTGCCCAGGAGCCAAACGGCCTAGAGCGAAGCGGCAGGGCCATTCCTTTGCAGGGTGCTGGTTTTGAGCATCCCTAGCCCCGCAAAATAACCTCCCGGCCGCATGGAGTAAACAGTGACCCCGAAGTGCACTCACCGAGCGGGGCCTCCAGGACTGACCAGGCTCGCTGGGAAGACGCTAGAAAGGCCACCGGCCCAGGTGACCGTCAGGCCCACGGAGCCTCCCGCGTGCGGCCGCCGCGTGCTCCCAAGCCGGGCGGGCAGGCGGAATGCGCTGCTCCTCCAGCTGCCTCCTTTATTTCCAGCAGCCAGTGGTTGTTCTTGCTCAAGGTTATAACTAAGAGGCGAAGACGCTGATTAAGGCTCTGCCCCACTAACCTAAGTCTTTCTGAAAAGGGAAGGCCCACAATTTTGAAAACCTGAGGATGCCCGTGTCCTTAACTAGGCCTCTGAGCCAGCTGCTGTCTCTGGTAAAATAAACACCTAGAATTTCAGAGGAGACCTTGAGGCCGTGGTAAGAAACACTTTTGCTTTGTGTGACCTTTGCCAAAGCTGGGTGACCTGTGTCAGGGAGGCTGGCCACCAGGAAAGGATCGGCCTTGCAGGACCACAGGCTTTTGTTATTATTTCCCAAACTGCAGAACGTTCTCCCAAGTGTTGCTCAAAGGAGGCTGAGGGCTACTGCGGACTATGCAGCCACAGAGGCAAAAAGACATTTAAGACTTCAGGAGAGAGAACAACTCAGCAGTCAAAGGCTCCGTCTCCCCGGAACCTAATTTTTTGCTTTTCTTTTTATGCAAATATAACCCAGGAGTCTCTTTGAGACTTTGCCTTGGTGTCAGCAAGAGTGGCACCTGACATTCAGGCAGGCGAGGGAAGACGTCGTGACTTACCTGCGGGGAGGACACTGGACGGAAGCTGGCAAACTCGAGGAGGCTGCTTGCAAAGCGTTCTGATAACATTTGTTTGAAAGGATCAATGTGCTTGTTGAGCTAAAACATCATCACGCTATGAACATCCTGCACCACGTCCTGCATCAGATTATCAGCTGTGGTTCTGTTCTATTCCAGGAGAGTTTGAGTTTTCATCAATACTCAAACTTTTTTGTTTTTAACTTCAGGGTCTCCTATGGGTCCTCAGCATGTGGCTCACTAAGAAAAGTCTACAATGTATTGGGTTTATCAGTTTTGTTCAAACATTGGATTTTCTTTCAAGAGGAATAGCTACACAGATATTCTAGAACCAATACTTTGCAGAACATAGCTATGGAAACGTAGCTTTTGGCGGACGTTAATTGTAGCACTTCATTTTCTTTGAGCCTATGAACGTGCATGGATGGAAATAATTTTCCAGACTTTCATAAATCACTGATTGTGGGATTTGTGTTAAGGGTCGATATCAGGATATCAGGAGGCTGGTGGCCAGGGAGACAGTGTAAGTCTGCATGGAACACATAACACTGTGATAACAAACAGCCCCAAAGGGACTGCCTCCTCACAGGAGGCTTTCCCCGCTGCATGTAAGCATCACGGATCAGCAGGCCCCTGGTCATCACACCCATCCGACTGGGCTGAAGCATGGCTGTCAACTGAAATGCCATCGGTATCTGTGTTAGAAGGGGATGAGACAGCTCCCGAAAGGCTCAAGTCGATGATGAAACATTCAGGCAGGAAGAGCCAGCGTCACTTCCACTTGTGATTCAAAGACATGAATTAAATTCAGAACCCACCTCAGCGGAGGGCAGGGACTACACTCATTGTATTGTGTCCGGGGGGGGGGGGGAGTTAGGAATATTTATTAAGTCACAATGAATGATTACCACAGTCAGCTGTTTTAGTCAGCAAACATTACATTTTTCTTTCCCATACTAGATACATCCACCGACTCTTCAAATAATTAAAATCTGCAACTTCCATTCAAAGTAAAAGGTTGAGATCTGTGAGTGATTTTAAACAGCCTCTTTCTCATAGGGTGAGTACTCATCTGAATGCAGAGATCAGAAAATAATAAAGCAAATATAAGAACGTCTGTGCACCAGAAACTCAACAGAAACAGAATCCCACGTGGGTCCTAATGCTGTGGGCCAACTGATATCTGTGTCCAAAAGAAAATAATGAGCTGGTACAGTTTAGCTTTTGTGGGTTAAAATGAATGACTTTTCTCTGTGTGAATTTGGGACACAGGCCATGTCGAATGTTTTAATTCAAAGCCTAGGGCACCGCTCTTCTCATAACCGCAAAGAATCTGAAAGAACAGATGTGACCACGAGTAAGGGCTCCACCCTGAGAGACACTGGTCAGACCCCAGGACACCAGGACACAAGCAGCGCAGCTACGGGCTCCGCGAGTGCATCTGCCACGTCTCCAGGGGACAGTGACCCCAGGTAGAATTATGAGAGCTGATTCTGGGTCAGGAAACTAGAAGTCTGGAAAGACGATCACAAAACAGTTGGGCAGTTAAATTTGATCACTAAGGGAGGGAGTGAAAAAAATCTTTTACCCCAAATAAGCCTGCACTACCAATTTCCATAAAGAAGCTGTCTCTCAAGATAGCCTGAAAAATCAACAATCTGAATAGTTAGTCCATATGTTATTTTATGCAAAGTATCTTGAAGACCTTTTGTGTTTTGAGAACGTTTAGAAAGATAAAGATAAAATTCCATTCAAAAAGAATTATGAAACAAAACCATGCATAAGCAAGGAGAGATCAGGTGTTTGTCGAAATAATCAGTTAGGAACTTTCGATATAAAAATAGTCATTTAAATAGAAAATGCTATAAGTGAACACACTTAAATAAAATGCAGTCATAGGCAGATTAATGAACTAAGAATATACAACAGAAAAATTCATATAAAACACAACATAAGAGGGATAAAAGGAGGAATCAAGAGATAAGAAAAGACTGAGAATTTCTAAATTTATCAAAACATTGCCAAAAGAAGAGAACACACAAATAATACTCAAGGTAATTTTCTAGATTTGGAGATAGTCACTACACTTTAGATGGAAAATACACCTTGAATAACAAATAAAATGCAGATGAATATTCACTCGGTGTGTTGAAATGCTATGGCATCAAAGATAAGGAAACTATAACAATGTATAAAAATATGATCCCAATGAAAAATATTTAAGACCATTGGAAAGCAGCTTCTTAATAATGATAATAGAGGCTCACGAAAAAGGGCACACTATTTTAAAATTCAAAATCAAGTGCAAGTCAAAGTGTCAAGGGTAGTTTTACACCCAACTTCAGTATATTTAGGAGTGAAAACAAAACAGAATTATTTTCAAATACATAAAGATGAATACATCTATAATAGAGACATTCACTAAAAATTATTAAAGAGAAGTGTGTCCTAGCGGATAAGGCCACTGAATGAAGTCCACATACATCCCCAAGGTACCAGGTTCGAGATGCCAGACCAGGGGGGAAGAACCAAGATGAACCACTAAGTACAATGAATAAATGCTGCTTCCTCCTCCCTCCTCCTACCTGCCTGCTCACCTTCACTGCTGCCTGTACCTTTCCTAAAACAATGACAACAAAAAAAACTGCTAAAAGAGAAAAAAGTGCATATAAACTGTGAAATTGAATACAAGAACATAATGTAACAGAAATCAATGAAATCATATTCTGGCAAATGGGATTAAATGTTGAATAAGGTATTATTAAAAGTTTTATGAATTCTTTTAAAAAAGTTAAAATGGGAATGAGGGTATACAAATAAAATTTTTATCACTATAGTTTAAATTTATAAACAAAAATAGTATATGAAGTGATTCATATCTAGAAATTGGAAAAACTCAAGATTTTTTTTGACAAAATATTTCCATCGAAAGTGTAAAAGAAAACAGAACTTCAAATTAATGTTCCTTTTCTGATGTCTACTTTGTCTGATATTGATAGTCACTCTACTGTCTCATCATGTACTTGCATGGCTTATCATTTCTATCCCCTAACTTTTAAAGAGTCTTTATCTTTAAAGTGTAAATCTTGTAAACAGTATATAGGTTGGTCTTACTTTTCATCCCATAGAACAATCTCTACATTTTAATTGATTTATAGCATTTACCTTTCCTGTTACTATCAATATATGGTCGTGTTTAAATCTACCGTCTTGGAGTTTATTTCTCTACTTCTTTTTTCAGTCCTTTCTTGTATTTTAAGTGGTTGTTCTGATGTATAATAATACGCAAGTCAGCTTTTAAGTACTGGCAGGCTGCATCACTTGACATGTCAAATCTTTAAAGAAGTCACTCTGTTTTCTCCTGGCTTGCATATCTTCTGATGATGCATATTCTCTAACTCTTATCTTCTATCTCTGGTTTTCTGTACATAATGGAATGGCTCTGTCTCGAGAGCTGCTATTAAGATGTTATTTTTATTAGTGTTTTTCAGGAATTTGTTCATACTGTGCCTTGTTGGGTAGGGATGTATTTCCCTGCTGGGAATCCTCTGGACTTCTCAAACCTGTGCATTTGGGGCCATTTTTTCTTAAAATCCTTTCCCTTCTCATTTTCCCCTTCTCAGGCTCCAATTACTCCAATTATACATATGTTATACAGCCTGATATTATAAGGGAGATTCAGTGTTTTATCTTTTCAGTTCTTCTTCCTCTATGCTTTTTCATAAATTATATATTTTTTTGTTCACCATTTTTTCTTATGCTGGTCTGATTTGTTTTTCATCCCATCAATAAATGTTCATTTCAGATACTGTGCTTTATTTCTGTCAGTGAAAACAAGGTCTTCATATCAGATTCTAGAAGATAAGTGACTTGCTCAAATTCACATTCAATAAATGAGAAAAATTTATATAAAGGACTTCAATTCTGAGTCTTGATCCAAAACGACACAAAGCACTTTTATGTCAAACAGGTCTAATTAAAAATGCCTCCTCCACCACGCTCATTGGACATGTGACCCTGCACGAAATAAGAACTGCACTTAAATCACAGTTAATTCTGCAAAAAAAGGCAACACCATTCCTAATCTTGCCCCGTTGTTTTAAGGGTTAATTAAGATCACTCTCATGAAATGTGCTGGAACTCTGCAGGCGCTGGATAAACAACTCTGTGCTGGGGAGCCCCCATTTGCTCCCACGTCTGCTTTCCCTCTCCTGCTCTCACCTCCGGGAGCCTGAAGTCTGTTAAAATCAGCAGTGCTGGGTTAGGCTACTGGTGAGAATGTTAAGAACCCCAGAAAAAAACAGGCAACCAAGTTAGGTCCTCTCTTCCAGTCCCTTGTCTCTTTTCTGGGGCCTCTTCATGCTCCTCAGGAAGCTTCTCATACTCTCTCCTCCCAGTCACCTCTTCAGAGATTCTCTGGCGCCCAGGGTACTGCAGCACCCTGCTGGCTCTCATCTGATCACCCACTCATTTACAGTCTGACCCTCAATTACACCCAGACCCTCAATTACAGTCAGACCCTCAGTCAGTGAACTGCTTTGACTAGCTCTGAGTTGAGGGTTAGTATTTCCTGTTGTATTCATAACTGACTTAGCTTTCCTTTCTTTCTATTTCCATTATACGACCTGTACTTCATTTTTCAAAAGTTTTGCATATGTTAGTCCCAGCAATTTTTAATGCTCAGATTTCTTATTTAAAAAATGAGAGATGATTAATATCCTAGTATCAAGAGTCATCGTGAGAACCAAAAGTGACAATGTATGAGACAGGTTTTCCTAGCAGAAAAAATAGAATAAAACTTTTAAGAGACTGTAACATGGTTATTTCTTAATGACTTATACTTTTACATATTTATATCTCTATATAAATATGTTGTATTTATATACACATATGTATACTTTGTCTATACATACATGTATGTGACTATATGTAGGCATGTTTTTATGTGAGTATACACACATGTAGTGAGAAAGAGGAAGGTGGGAAAGAGAGGGAGAGAAAATTCCTTGGAAAATGTCCTAAAAATTGTCAAGATATTTAATGTGGTAGTTAACTTTGGAAATTAGTTATAGATTTTTAATTTATTCATAATCAGATAAGAAGAGCAAATAAATACAAAGAAACTATATCACTCTTATAATCCTTGTTTCAATATAAAATTATAGAAAAGATTGGTAATTTATTAAAACCAAGCAGCTTCATATCTTCATTACCACTGTAAGTACTACAAATGTAATTCTTCATTTGTGGTTTTTAATATTATAAAATATTATTCTCACCATTTATCATTAAAATGTTCTGGAAAACTCTTATTACGATGCTACATGAAAGAGAGTCCCTTATTTTCATTTATTTAAAGAAACATGCAATTAGGTTGCAGTTGTTTAGATAGCTATCATTTGTAGTTGAGTCCCCTCTTCTGGTTCTGTAATAAAACTGCTGATCAAACAATGCCACCTCGAAGAGATGCATTTTCCTTTTCTGTCTAATGAGTTTCCTTTGCAGTCAGAGGTATTTAATGAAATCATGTGCATTTTGTTGTTTTATCCTTTGCCACAGCAGCATGAGAGTTAGCCAGGACTTCTGAACAATTTCTATTTGTTTTAATCTTGTTCCTCTTTCTCTAGGGCACTGTACAAAAGTTTTGTTTTGTTTTTTAAATACTTTTATTCTTTGAGATAGGGAAATATGTTTCAAATACCAGATTCTTCGAAAGAATTTAATACTTTCTTTCAAGTGGTTTGAAAAGAAGGAAGGCAAAGAAGGAAAGTTTGCTAAACTTAGCAACTCAAGGTAGTTTTAATTCCTTGGATGATAAGAGAGAAGGCGACCATGCCTTCTCCCTCCCTGCCCCCAACACACAGCACCAGATGTCCAAAAACACTTAATTTTTTTGATCAGAGTTTTGTTCACTTATTTTACTGTGTTTGTGCTTTGTTTGATAACCAGAGTGCACTTAATACAGACTGTGAGATAATTACATATGTGTGTGAGTGTGTGTAAATAAGGAGGCTTTCTACTTCTCTTGCCACTTTCAGAATAACCATGGATTTCTCAATCTTCTGCAGATGATCAGCAGTCAGGAATTATAGGTCGTTTTAACATGATCAGAATTTTCTGTCCAAACATTGCCAAATAGAAGTCAAAAACAACAATTTTTATGAGGTGTCTTTTGAATGCATGCACTCCACTGGGAGAGTCACTTTATTTTAATGTTTAATTAGCAGGTCAAGCCAGAAGGTAAATTGATTTTCCACCTTTTGCTTTTAGAACCCAGAATTTGGATTCCTAAATTGACGATCTCTGAATCAATGCCAATAAAATATCAGAATAGAAGATATTATCAGGTTAAGGAGGGGTGAGGTTTTTTGCCCAGAAGAATTCTCTCTGGCAGCAATTGAAAGCAACAGATGATTCATTTCAACTTTTCTCTTTGCTCATAAACAAAATGTTAGTGCTAGTAGGGCATGCATTGGCAAGGACAGAGGGAGAAAATGATCTGCAAAAAGTTTTAGGTAATATTGGATAAAAGTTCAATTTTTAATTAAAAAATAAGCTATGATTTCCATGTTTTTCCTTGTGAAGTTTTTTTTTTTTTTTTTTTAAAGAAAGGTGCAGGCTTCCTCCTGAAGCATCTTTATTTTATTTTTATTTAGTTGTTCACACTGGTTGTTTTCTGGGGACCCAGGACTCGAACTCAGGGGTATATGCCCTGATTTTTCAGAGGAGATTGAACTAATCGCTGCTCCACCAGAGGTGCTTTTACTCACCTTTTTAAGATATCTGGGTAGAACTGATGAAGAAAAGTTTGAAAGGAAAGCAGCATTTTTCAAACCTACCTGAGAACTGACAGAATGGAATGGGTGAGGCCTCCCAGGAAAGAGTGAGGCCTCCAGGACACTGAAAGACATACATTTCTTCTGAAACAGTTGGCACAACAGACCATTACAAAGCCTGAAAGTGTCCATAGAAGTCCTCTTTGTGTCTACCTGCTTCCACCTGCCTCTTATCTCATTTATAAATTCCCTATGACCATCCTACTTTATTCATGAGCCATTATTCTTCTCTCCTTCTAACTCTTCATTACTTAAAGCATTCTTTCCCAGGTCTACTATATATATACATATATACATATGTATATATAAAACCGGCCCAAAGCCCCTCCCCCTGCCAGCCAGTGAATCCTGGCCACCTGTCAGCCCCCCCCAGCAGCAGTCCTCTCTCTGCGCTTTCTCTTCCAGCCTCTGAATAAGCTTACTGAGTGGCACCTTTTGAAAATGTCTCAGGAAAGTTATTGATCATTCGCCACTGAACCCCATCTTCCTTGCAACAAAACGAATACTGATGAAATGCTAAATACGGGCTGATTTTTTCAGATTAGTGAATCAAGACAATTATCCTGATAACTCAGATCTAGAGGGAGGGCTTTTCAGGAACAAAACCAAAACCAAAACGAGCCCCAGCAGAAAATAGACCTGAAATTTCCTTCCAATCCAATATAAACCTAGATTGTAAAGGGGCACTGCTGAAAAATCACTGACTATTGGAAAAGAGAATTCAGCTAGCCTTGTGCTCTTTAACATTTTAATTACTCATTTAAGATGAACAGTGGTCAACTCCTGAGGCTTTTGGAAAGAACTGGCTATGAAAGTCAGAAATAATAGCCGCAGCAATAGGTGGCACTAGAAGATCGCAAGTCTCAGGCAAATCCCTGCTTTTCATTTCCTCCTCCTGTCCCCACCATGCATGAGGGAGGCCAGTCACTTATTGCTTACTTTTCCTGGAAGGAATCCTGGAATGTGTGTGGGAAAAAGCAAATGGCCCATTTACTCCAAGGATTCTGCTCAAGGCACAGCGTTAACTACACTTTAGTCCGAACATCAGTAAATAAAGGATGTTCTACACAGACTTTCATCAAGGGGTTCTGTCTGCTGTTTCATTTGCTGCTGCTGCTGCTGCTAATTGGGTTTTGTTGTTTAGAGAAAACTCATTCTGTCATTAAGAGATTTTTTTTTTTTTTTCAGACAATCCCCAGTCACTTAAGAAATAGTTTTTTCTATATTGTCTTCAATAAAATTGACACAAAGACATTAAAGCATTATTTTTCTTTCTTTGAACCTGAAGTGGAGTCTAGTCTACAGTAAAGGATTCAACTTTATTCTTTCTTGCAAGCCCTGCCAGGCAGGCCTGCCCACACAGGCCCCGCTCCTGGCCCCTCAGCCAGGACTGAATCTTCCACGGCAGCTGTGAGCCGGCCCACTGGCTTCCCCCCGTTCCCCTCTCTCCTGGTCCTCTTTCACGTGATCAGGACAGGCCCACATCCTACGGAAGAGCTTCCCTGCATTTTTCCAGGGCTCTGAAAAAGGATTTCCAGGTCCAGCAGTGGGGAATGACAGGTGAATGTTTGGAGAAAATCAGTGGTTATGGCTTTTCCTTCCAGCTAGCTACTAAAAGGGACTTAAAAAAAAAAAAAGAAAAAGAAAAACAATCTGTAAAAATATGTCCAAAGGAGTACTGTGATTCCAATACTTTCCAATCCCAATGGTAAGATTTTCTTTTCTTCAAATCACCAGGTTCTGAAGATAAAAGTTTTACTAAATTTGGAATCAGAGAATGTTTTTTAAAAAATGTATAAAGACAGTGAAATACAGAACATTGCAGCTTTGCTTTCTCACTACTAGGATTTATTTATTTACTCTTATTTTGTCCTCTTCCTTTAACAGTGATTAAGAGCAAAAGTAAACCATCTAATTGTGAGTTTTAGTTACACAAGTGATGGTAAAGAATTCTGTTACCAGAAAGCCTCATGGAGCCTTACCACAGAAATCACAAATGTGAGTTGGAATCATTTTTCCCTTTTTTTTTTTTTTTTTTTACTTTTCTCCCCTTCCTCCTTTCCCTTTTCCTTTCTTTCCTCTTTCCCTCCTTCTCTCTTTCTTTCTTATATGTATTCCATAAACATTTTTGAATTCTTTGTCTTTGAAGATTTTCCCACATTGTTTCTTCTAAATTCCCTAACTTTCTTTATTCATAGGTTCACTAACAAAAAACAGTGGTTTTTGAAGACTATCTTTGTATGTATCTACCTAACTGTCTACCTCTCCCCCACTACTTGTTTACCTGTCTACCTTTCTATGATGAGCCATGGGGAAAATCTCTGTTTTTACTTCCTACTCCCAACAATTTTCAACACCTCTTCTTTACTAAAACTTTGAGACAATTGGTTCAATTCTGTTGCCATTTACATGGATTTACACGGATTGTGATCCCCATTATTTTGTCTATACTGGAAGCCAATCTACATGGAGACCTGTCCTGGTGTTATTTGTAACTCCTAATAAATGTGTTCCTGCAGAGTGTTTGTTGTTTTTTGTTGTTTGTTTTTAAAGGACAGGGGCAGGCAGGAATGGAGAGTAGGCAGAAGCATCTTTATTTTATATTTTATTTAGTTGTTCACACTGGCTGCTTCCCCAGGGCCTGGGACGCAAACCCAGGGGTTTGCAGTTTGCTCCTTAGGAGGCGATTGACCTAACTACAGCTCCACCGGGGTGTGCCAGCTGAGTTTTTGTTTTAAATGTCAACTGTTTTCTCAGCTATTCCCCAAATAGTCAGAAACCCCAGGGATATATAAAATGATGTCTCAGTAGATATAATACTGCATTACAAAGATAATTTCAAGTAACACTTTATGAAGATGGCAAAGCTAGTGTTCTGGAAATGATGCATAATGAAAATATCACTTAGAATATCTGGAACTTTACCATCTAGATTGTCATCACACTGAGGCTTGATACTGTATCTTCTGTATTTTCAAAATTACTCTACATTCTCAGTCATGATACATAATTGTTGGAATAATCAATGATTTGCTATATTATGATATGATCTTGCTTGGAAAACCATATGGAAAAGTAGGATGAGACCTTTTCATTATTTCTATGCTTACTATTCTAGCAATGTATATACGACTCACTTATTGATATCAGAGGTTTCAGACATATCAGAGAGGTTATAAGTTTAGTTCAGAAGTATTTTTCAAGCAGTTTTCATGCTGGTCATGTTTTTGTTTTTTTTTTTTTTTTTTTTTTTACCCGTGTTAAATGTGAAGGAATAAGGATCTTCAAAGTAATATATAAGAAGAAATAATAAAAGAATTTTTCACATGTCAGATTTTTAAATTTTTTTGACTTTCTGCCAAAATTTCCAAACTTGGACATCTGAAGGTTTAGATCATATTTCTGGTTTGAAAAAACAAACAAAAGTCCATATAAAACTGTTCAAAAATCTTTTCATTCAAATAAATTTGCCAACTTTGAGTTTCTAAAATTCAATTTTGCATGACTATGTGAACAGTATTTACTCAATGATTTACTCATTAAATCATTTCTTTTTTAAGGTACACTTACAAACATATTGAGAGTAATTAAAAGACACCATCTGTAAGATTCTTGCCCCTTTGGGCCTTTACCAGTGCGCTAAATATGCTGAGCATGGCAGTAAGTGGCACATGTCTGCGCTTCGTTGGTATCTTCTGGGGCAGGCAGAGCTAACATAGTTTTGTCTGGTCATCCCACTCCCAACGATCCCTGTGGTAACAGATTCTCCTCCAGACTGAAAGGCAGACCTATGATGAAGAGAAAGAGATGCCATCTCAGTCTTCCATGACCGACCCAAGAATGGGCATGTTACCTCACTTCAATCTCAATGAGCTGTCCCCTGCATTTTTTATGATGAAAAAAGGCAGGGAAGGGCCTTTTTCTGTGTGGCCATTGAGACATGGAGAGGTCCCAGTGCTTACCAGAGCCAAGTTTCCTGCTTGTATGAAAAAGTTGGTCCTCAATAACAAATGCATTCAGATGCGAGGGGTGGGCAGACAGAGGCTGGATGACCTTTAAATCTCAGGTTCCTGATTTCACTTCTCCCTTTGTTTTTCATGATTATATCAATCAATAAGTGTTCCATTGATTTGCTTAATTAAATGCTTTTAGAAGTTTGTCATTTTCAACCCAAACATCCTGACTACTTAAAACAAATAAATGGCTGTGAGAGAAGAAACAGAAGGGCTGCACCTCATGCTCCCAAGCACAGCTACAGACATGTGCCAGGAATGGGAAAAAGGGAACATTTATTTGTTTTTCTCCTGAAGCTGTTTTGTTCTTATTTTTCCCCGTGTCAACAACAGAACTGTAATGTCTTTGTTAATCCTAATACTTCCAACATGACCTAAACATGTTTAATTATCAATAATTAATGACACATAGTGGTTGATTGTTCTACATTTTTAAAACTTTAGGAAATATGCCTTGACTTTGGTCTTTTCTTTTACTGCATGCTTTCTAATTCTAACTGACCTCTCTACTCATTAACATTTCCTTCAGTGGGTGAGTGTGACACTCAAAACAGATGCAACTCAATTTTGATCTCTCTGTGACCCATAAAAGCTCTAAAAAAAGATGTGCGCTTTAGGCGACTGGAGCCAATAGGTGTTTGTGAGTAACTATACATTTCTATTCTTTGTGTACTTGGTGACAAAAGAAAACTGTAGGCAGAAATTTCAGATAGTGATTTGCAAGGGCCAATGTTACTCCTCCAAAGTACTCAGACCTTTAGAGTAGCAAACGTGAGTTATGGATGCTCTCACAAGGTGTCAAAGCTTGAGTGCTTACACAAATGTTTTTTCTCACAGTCCTAAAAGATTAAATATCCAAGATCAAGGTCTGATCAGGCTACTTCTTCTGAGGCCTCTCTCCTTGGCTTGTAGATGGCCATCTTCTCCTCAGAGTGCCTTCACAGTCTTTTTCCCCATGTGTGTCCATATTCTAATCTCCTCTTTTGATAAAGATACCAGCCATATTGGATTAGGGTTTCCAATGACTTCATTTAACTGTAATTACTCTTCAAAGAGTCTGTCTCCAAAAACAGTCATATTTTAAGGCTGGGAATTCAACATGTGAACTTGGAGGGAACCAACAGCTTCCAACACAGACTCAGGTCTCAGCTTGAATGTCACTTCCTCATGAGGATGTCTTCACTTTCACTTGACTGTCTCTCATTGCATCCTGTTTTAATTTCCGCACAGCAGTGAAATTTCCTTGGATATTTTTCTGATTGCTTGTTTCCTCTGTCTCCTTTACAAGAGAAGAGACCCTGTATGTTCACCATCTGGATCAATGGGAGTACATGATAGCATTCAGTAAATAACTGTCCAAAATTGCAAGACAAGTGTTCAAAACTCTTTCACTTCAGAAATGGTATTGTAACAAAAAATGTTGTTTCAAGCTTCAAGAAACTTTGTTACATATATAAATTTAAAACAAATCTTCTTTTCAAATATTTCTGAGTTTCAAGTCTTGCGATTGTTCTATGTACATTCTGAAATAGAGGTGGAGGGGAAAGCATATTTTCAAATGATGATGCATGCAATCGTTCTGATTGTTTTAGTAAATGACCACAACAGGAAGTTAGCATCTGACTTCACAGCAGGCCACAGGGCTTAATTGAAACTCATAACAAGACTCATTTTTCTTAGTAATCACACAAAGAGAATTTAATCATTACTCTTACTCTCTACTTAAAAATTGTCTTCACAAGCATAGTGTGAATTTTACTCACATAAATTGTGAACCATACAAAGGAGGAAAACTTCTTTGAGAATATGCTCCATGAAAGAATTGTGTAGGAGCAGATGGACGGCATGGCTCTGCGGCACATGGGGCCTTTGCACCCAGGGTTTCCAATGTGATGGATTTCAAAAGCCATGGAGTAAAAATTCAAGGGATCGACCCACAGTGATGTAAACACCAGGGTAGCATTAGGAATACTATCCAGACTGAAGCTGTAACTACTCAGCTAACATGAATGTCAACAACTATTTTGGTCAAAATACTGTTTCCAGAATTCAAATTCTGTGTTGCTTAGCCACTGAGTACAGAGTGAATAGCTTTACTTCACTTTATTTCTCTTTGCCTTATAGGATATCTCTTCCCCTTACCTTCATCTATCCCTTAAACACACTCAAAATACCTGTATTTTTCAGGAGCCTTTCTGGTTGCAAGTGGTATGAAATCTAAAAATGGCTGCAGCAAAACTGAATATACTTAGGTTATTTAACTGAAAGAGATAATAATGGACTAAAATCAGCAACTGAAATGGCATGGAGTCTTTATTTTCTTTGTGCTCCTTCTTTCTTTGTGGTAAACATGCCAAGGCTCAAAGTGGTGAGTCCCAGAAGTTCCAGGTTTATGTCATCTGCTTTTGCTTTTAGTGGA
The DNA here is from genome assembly GCA_004363575.1 of Solenodon paradoxus. Lineage (NCBI taxonomy): Eukaryota > Metazoa > Chordata > Mammalia > Eulipotyphla > Solenodontidae > Solenodon > Solenodon paradoxus. The sequence goes on from RJWH01002637.1 coordinate 17,362, forward strand.
AAGAAAGATTTTTCTTCTAATATCAACGTGAAATATGTGAAATCAAGTGTCCTGGGCTCTGGCTTGTTACCCCTCTGCTTTCACTAATCGTTCTATGGTACATGACCTATCTCCCAGAAGCACATGGACTAAGTGGAGTAAGGTTGATTCCAACTGGAAAGCCATGGTGTTGTCACTAGAAAAAGCAGAAGCCAATCAAAACCCACAGGTGGCCACTAAACGGCTATTTACTGTTGAGTGCATGGTGGAGATGACGTCAAACTTTAGAATAAGTTGAATTCTAATACTCATTTTTTTTGAAAATGTGGCAATTAATTTTCATATTTGCTCTTTGTGCATTGTCCATTGCCTTATATTTGAGTTGTTTGCGTGAAGGTAAGTTTCCATATTATGAGCATCATGAAGGAAGGACGTATACCTTCTTTACCAATAGGAGTGTCACTAGAATGCAATACATAGCCAATAACTGCTAATGACTTTCAAAATACATCTCATGTTGTTATGAGAGTAGGAACAATGACAGACAGCATGAAGTTCAAGTCAATCGATTCCCACCTTGCTAACAAATACTGCTGTTCCATACTACTGCTGCCTACTACATAGATGAACTGCTCCTTTTTGAAAGACTACTTTAATGATGGCGATGCCCATGGCAATGTTCTCTCTCTCCTTGGGGGTATTATAAAGCAACACTGTGGGTGGGAGACTGCATATCTGAGGAAAACTAACAGATGATATAAATTTCTGAAATACTGGGCTCACGAATACAGAAACAGTCCTTGTGTAAAGATTGCAATGACCTTTTTTTGCAACTGTGAATAAGTAATGTTTATCACTTTCCCATCTGTTTTCTCTTCTTGCCTCGAAGACCTCCTGAACCATCAGGTCTTAACAATACAGGAAAATCTGACTGTTACAAGCTATTTGGATGAGTTTCTCCTACAATTTATCCTGTTACTAAGACTGGAACGATTTCTGCTTTTATTTGTTTTTAAAATATTGATGTTTGTTATGCTTAAGTTCATTGCACACTGACGTTCCCGTGCTATGCAGGTGAGGACGGCTTGTTGATGGCTTTGTCTTGACATTTTGAATTGCATTAGACAAAGGAAGAGTCCTGAAGCAAACTCTAGTAACATCCACCATGGATATAACTTTACTTATTCATTAAAAATGTGTGCAAAGTGCTTCCTGCCCGTGGGCCCTGCGGATACCTGCAGAAATATGCAGCAGCCACTGTGCTTTAACATCCTGAACCTGCACTGGAACGAGAGACAAGCACAAACACAGTGCTGCATTGCAGGTCCTTTGATAACGCCACTCCAAATCCAGGGCGCCAGACAACGCGCTCTATCAGGTGACAGAAGATGGCGAAACTTCTGGAGGAAGAAGTTTCTTTCAAGACAGTGAGAGGGAACAGAAACCAAGAAGCTGGCAAAATTGCAGGCCTGATCATCACTTATTTCCCTGGAGTGTTGATGGAAAATTAATCCTGACAAGAAAATTAAAGAGTGCATACAGTCTTGGCATGCGTTTATACAGTTTATTATAACATAGATCAGATCTTTCCTTTGCTTCCTACTAACAATACATCAAGGAACTGATGCAAGAGAAGACCCCTCTAGACTTTTAGGGTCCAGGGACAGCACTTTCACAGCTCTCCTGTTTCCTACGTCTTCCACTCTAGCGATGAACACACTTTATCAGAATGCCTTAAGGTAGAGGTTTACAGTCAATAAAGATGAAATATTTGACTCTCCTAGCTCAGCATTTTTCACATTCCTCAGATACGTGACAAGGGAAAATGTGTACTAACTCAGCTTCTCCTTACAGGGGGCTGGATATTTGGGTCTTTCATACTAACTATTGGTTGTATCTTCTTTATACACAGCAATGCCAATTTTTGTAGTCTCGATGGGACTTGTAATCAAGGACTTGAATCTTTCCCCTGGTGAAAGAGAGAGTGCCTAGCCCAACCTAGGTCAGCAATCTACAACCTCTGGAATATTATACTATGAAAAAAAGGTGACTCAAGTTCTAAAAATAGTTGAAACTAAGTCATTTTGATGACAACACCTTGAGAAAATAAAACTGTGTGTTAGTGTCTGATATTTCAATGTTAGGAAATGCTTTGGCCCCTCTCCTTTTGGAAACTTGATACTTCCACTTTTTAGGCCACACATCTCAGCCGTAAATAAAATTGTCCTGAGACAGTTTCTGATGACTGCAACCTTTTCTCTCATTCTCCTTCTGATGAATTTCCTTCCTTATCTCATACTTTAAGGCTTGATATAAATGGTGAGCTCCATGAAAACTTCTTAACTCTGATTTCCCCCAGAAAAATACATTATTTCCAAAACCTCTTGTTCTTGTGTATTTTCAAATATTCCTCTTTTTGTAGCTTTCACAATATACAATTGTGGCTAGTTGAGGATATGAGTCTTGCTGAATGATAAGTTCTTTTCAGGGGAGTTAATACATCCTTATAATTTTTTGTAACCTCTGTATATTTCATAGAACTGTGGATACTGTAAAAACACATAAATATTTATCTTTTGATGGAACAAGTAAGTGAATGGTGTCTCACCAATGGCAGGTGACTATTCTCCCAGACTCTTCCTTAAAAGGAAATAAGAAACTAATCTGTAGTCATTATTTCTTACCCTTCTCAGCAGTATTACCAGCCATTCATTTTGTATTTGCAAAGCTATGTGTGTTATATGCATAAACACAATTATGAAGTATGAAAAACAAGTACGCATTTGCTCAGCAGAGTAGAAGATGTTTAGAATATTTAGTTTCCAGTGTGAATAACTAGTATTTTTCAGAGTTCTACAGATGTCAAAGAATAAAGGGTTTGAGGTTTTCTGCTGGCCTCATTCTATCTCGTGATACCTTATTTATAATTTATACCCTGCCTACTTCCAGAATATGAATTTTGAGGTTCCTTAAAAAAAAAAAAAACTAATAGAATTGGATAAAGCTATAAAATAAAATTACAAAGCATTAACCTTGGGAAAATATTTTTCTAATAACTTAATTTTGCCCATCTTGCACCAACAAAAATGGAAATAGGATTTGTAAAGTTTCATCTGCTTAAAGAAAGAGTTATTAATTTATGAATGTTTGAACCTAAATTCATAAGAAACATTTATCATAGGCCCTCTTAGTAAGAAGGACTGGGATGACATGAAAATCATGTCCTTGCCTTCTAATGACACAATTTCAAACCCCAGGATAAGAGTAGTGGAAAGATGGTACCCAAATTACAAACCTAGTTGGTGTGTGTTTGGTATTCATATTTAACATTCTAAAATAACCATATTCTAAGACTTATATCCTTTCCTGTTTGTATTTTATTGAACAGTAAGGAATGAAAGAGTGAAAGATATACATAAATCTAGCCCCAGAAGACACAATCCTATATTGATAATTTTGCTAGGCTGAGAATCAGGTCATAAAATTATAGCCACATCATTTAAACAGTGGAACATTCCCCCGTCTAGTCACTGTGGTGTTTGTGAATACATATTTTTTTCCTGTGCTATTAAGTGTTTTCTTCCCACTTTCAAAGCAGAGCTCCCATGCTTCAGCCACCATACTTTCTAAGCGGACCAGAGCAGACACATTCTTTCACGCTTGGTGTCAAGTATGTTACAAATTCTGTGTCATGGACTCATCTCAGAAAGAATCAAAGGTAGGTTCTGAGTGGTAATCAAAATCATATCTAAGTGTAATTTTCACCCGCCCCTATATTGACTATTTCTATGCTAATAAAAATGTAAATTGAGCTCTTCGAGTTGAGAGAGATTTTAAAGAAAACACCCATATACTTGATGAGCAAATGGCATATAACATTGCCATAGTCCCAACTGCACTTTCCAATAACTCGTGTTAGGAACTATTTAATTGCAAATATCTTTTAATCCAGATTTGGGAAAATATTTTAGTGATGAATATCTGGATATGTAATTATAAACCAGGTGGTCATCGTTTTGATTAAAAATCGAGTTTCAGGTCTGAATTCAAATGTAGCAAACATTCTGACGGTAAGAACTTCTTTTTTCTTCCAGCTCCTCCTTGCAGTCGGCCTCTGTACATTCCGCTGTCTCTGAACCACAGATGCGTGTCCGACTCCTAACCCAGAAGGTGCTTCGCCAAACTACACAAGCTGGCCCCTCGTGAGGTGCGTGCTGTGCTCTCAGGCGGCCCTGCCTTCGTCACCCAGGCCTGCCAGCGACGTCGCGGGCCTCCTGTTCTTGCTGGCGCTCCCATCTACAGTGCCCCGCAGTCCCAGGGCCAGCACTGACCCCATAACCTGGACACCTCTTCAAGTTTTCTGTCGCACCCGCTTTGTATCGGAGAAAGGCGTGTTGGGGCCATTCGCACCTGAAAGTAGAAGCGGCTGGCACAGCACTTGAGGATGGAGTGGAAAAATAGAAAAGCAATTTCAGGAAGACTGTGTGCCTGGGAACGATAAGCATCTTTCCCCACAGTCAGTTTTTGCTATTCACCCTTCTGCCCAACTTGATAAAAAAGGAAAGGAAAAAGTAAAATTGATACTTGTAGTCAAACTTCTGATGAGTTACTAGGAAATGTCTTTTAAAATATAGATCCAGTGAGCAGTTTTACAGCAGAAACACCGGCAGTGACTAGTCGAAGGCACCAGCCCAGGCACGGGAATGGGAGAACACTCCTGCAGGGATCCCCGAATGCAGGGGTGGAGAAGGCAGGGACGGCGGCACAGGGACAGTGACATGAGCTGGGTCCTGAAGGGCTAGAACGTTTTTAACAGACAGGGACACTCAGAGTAGGCAGAGGCATGTTCCAAGACTCAAAGAACAGCAGAACATAGACGGGATAAAAACTGGGGGACTCTAATGGATGGGGATGTAATAAGACATCGAAAGGGTCCTCCAGCAAGATGAAACTGGGAAACTAACTCTCTTGCATAACCCCCTGATGACTTCGGGCTTCCTTCTGCAGAAGAGTGGTAGGCAACTTTAGCGAAAGTGGGCAAAATCAGAAAATATCAAAATACTAATGGAAAATGTTTCCAATTAAAAGTGAAAATAATTTTGAATGTTACGGGGTGGTGTATGTGTATTGTGTCTGCATTTCCATAGCATCTGTATAAGAGTATATATGACGCAAATATCAATTTACAAGGTATGCTGTTTTTTTGTTGAATACGGGATTATCAATAAAAATTAATATTCTCTCTTAGTCACTGATACATCATATTTATATAAAGCTTTGGAGAACAGAAAACATACCCATATGCATGGTTTCACCTCATTTTAAAGGCCACTCCAGGACAGCACTGCATCCTCTGACAGAGAAAGGGAGCCTCAGAGGGGAGATGTTTTACCCGCAGCCGCCGGACGATTGAGCGTCAGGTTGAAGTATGTGGAGCTCAGTGCAAAGCACGGGACAAGCACGGGACACACAGAAGAGTGGACCATTTCTCTCAACCAGTCTGACTCCCTTTCCTGCAGGTTAGCCTGGCGGGTGACCTCAAAGGCCCACTGTGACAAGTCTCCGCCTGGCCAGCAGGACAGCTCCGCTGCGGCCTGTCTCTGAGGCCAGGGCCTCTGATGCGCTCTGCTGTGCTGCCTGGCTCAGGACAGAACCTGAGGAGCAAGGGAGTGTCTCTTCTGCTGTGCCCTCCCCAGGACCAGGACGGGCAGCGGTTCCTCCCCAATTGCCCGTCCACCGCTGCGGCCATGAGCCTCAGGCAGAAACAGAGCCTTGGCATCCAGTGTTCTTATACTTCTTTCTGAGCCCAAGGCGCCGGCTGCGATGACCTCCCCTCTGCCCTCGCCTCGGCCCACGAGGACACAGGCAGGGCCACTGCCCACGGGCAGGGCAGTGTGGGACAGAGGTCTGCATTCCTGTTTTAGGAAGATAAGTCTGGTGACTGCTATCTTTTTTGCCTCAGTACCTCACTTGCTGAAAATTTCTTGATTTCGGGAACAATCCAGGATGTAGTTGAAGCTGGTGCCTCTTATAAAAAATTCCTGCTTTTAATATGTAAATGTGACTAAGGGGACACATTCTCTGAGGGGTCCTATCTCCCTTCTTCCTCTCCTCCCAGTGGGCACATCATGATAGCCACAGGAGCCCGAACAGCGCCAAGCCCGTGGCAATCAGACAATAAAGATTTGCAGTGAGCTTAGCGCTGTTTAAATGAATGAATAAAAGAGATTTATTAACGTATATGGCTGACACATGAATTGTTTGTGAATGAATCTATAGAGAAAAATGGGAATGAGGACTAGAGTGTGAAGAATCCCTTGAAGAAAGATGTTGACAGCAACAAATGAAACGGTTTTGGAACTGCTATTAGCTGGGTGATTTGAGTATTAATTAGGCAATTTGGGTATTAATTGGATAATTTGTTTCTGTTGCAGAATCTTGTGAACTAGAAATGAACCTATAGGGGTGTGTGCACGTGTGTGTGTGCCTGGGTGTGTGTTTCACTGGGAGAGGCACGACTGAAAAACTGAACATCCCTGGAGAACAGGTCCAGCGGGGTTAGCAGAAGCTTTACTAGACACATCAATGGATTACACACAGGTGACCAAAACAGATAACCTCAAGGCAGGAATGTCCTGTCCTTGCCCTTCATATGGAAAGGACAGTCAGCGGCTATTGCTTCAAAGACAGTCTGCTTAAAGAAGTCCCTAGTGATGGGGGTTATCATGTCCATGGATTGCTACAACTTGGGAAGATGAGTGGAATAAGAGCCAGTCACATTTACAAGGGTCAAGATTCACTGAAAGTGTATTTCAATGCCATGTATTCAATTTGGTTGATGATAATTGACAGAATGATGTTAATATTTTCCACAACAAAGATTCAAGGATCTTTGGTATTTTTTCTAGAACAAAGTGGAAATACTGCAGCATCTATCAGAAACTGTAAAACACTGTAGCTTGGAACAGTCCCCCAACACACTATTTTTGGGAAGGTGCGGACAGGAATGAAGGTAAGCAGGCAGGTAAGCAGGCAGGAAGAGAGAGGAAGAAGAACCATTCATTGATTTTATTTAGTTGTTCATCTTGGTTGTTCCCCTCGGGTCCTGGGATGAGAACTTGAATCCTTGGGATGTGTGTGGACTACGCCACGGACTTAACAGCTAAGCCACCAGGGTGTGCCCTGAATATCCCATTCTTTAGGGGAGAAATCTTTTTAAAGATTTTATTAGTTAGCATGATATCTACCTATCTAGAATAGTTCTTCTATGAGAGTAAGGAAGTTGTTGCAAATATTGATTCAAAACACTGCCTCGCAAATAGCACACCAGAAATAAGTCTTAATTGAACACATAAATTAATCAGCCAGTTGAGTTACCCTTAACTATTTCCAACCATACTTCATAGGTAACCCCCTAGGCCTCATTTACAAGGATTCAGCATTATGAAATTAAGTTACTGTGAATGAAAATATTTACAGTGAAAGAGTACTAATTAATGTGGGAAAGGAAAAAGAAATTCTCCCCTCTGCTAATCAGCCCCTAAAGTCCCTGCAGAACCACCGAGGTGGCTTCGATTGAGTTTGAATGTGTAAGGTTGTCTCTCTGGCACTTGCCAGCAGATGGCCTAATTATTCCATGTTTACCTGACATAGAGACTATTCTTTATAAAGAAAAGCAGTAGGTGAATACTAACTCCCCCACCCCACCCCACCCCCCTTTTTTTTTTTAACAGAGATAATGTTTTACTCTATTTCCCATTATTTTTTGCTGGATTAAACAATCGATTGGATTTGTTGATTTTGATATCATTCAGTGTAATCAATAAGGAAAGTGTATACTGTTTTTCATATATGCCAAATCACCTAGGAAGATCTATAGAGGTGACATACTAATATCATTGCCTCAGGGATAAATTGATTCATCAGCATTCATGAGAAAAAGAGTCTCCTTATTTTTCTCTAGACAGCTCTTACAAGTCATTTAAAATATTACTTCATTTAGACAAGTTTACCAACTCTTCAGAAATTCGGTGTTAAAAGAACAATTGGTCAGATTCAGTTTATCCGTAACAAATTTCCTCATAGTTCTGAAGTCATTTACAGAAGATTATAATTTGTATATAAGGCAAAGGCATTCCTTCATTGAACAAAACTTTCATTGACTGTATTGCACAAAGTATACCTTTATGAATGAATATGAAAAGGATACTATGTATGAAGAAAAAGAGAAAGAACAAGAGTTGCAGGAGGGAATTATTCATTTAATGTATTTTCTGATGACTTTTTCAACTCTAACAATATAAAAACAAATTCCTTTCTCTTCTGTTACTAAATATATATAGATAGATAGATAGATAGATAGATAGACAGATAGATAGACAGATAGATATATGGAGGCTCTTCAGGCTTTAATTACTTTCTCCTATTCTAATGTAAGCACTGTGAGGGGAAAGGCTCTGTCTCTCTTGTTTATTACTGTTTTCTATACTGATCACCTGCAACTGTGCCTGGCACATGGAAGTAATTCATTCAATATTTACATAAAATAAACTTTGATTCTGAGCACATTTTCTATAATGACCCTATAGGAAAGAACAATCAAATTTGTGATATTGACTAGGGAGTGTCAATCTTGGGCTATTCTGAAACTTTGCATTATCTGGCAAATTATTTTTCAAACACTGTCTCCTTCATACCTGATAGTACCTGGTGACATGTAACTCGCCCCCTTGTCAGGAGTCACTTGTTGGATCAATTACCTAAAGAAAAATTATTTATCTTGCAGAAAACCAATGCTCTGTCCCTAACCTTAAGACAGTGTCACACACACACACACACACACACACACACACACACACACACACACACACACACACAAAGGTGAGAAAGGAACCCCTCAAGTGGCATTAACGGTGCCCTTCTGGGGGACCTGAAATCAGGAATTGGGACCATGGTGTTTGTTTTATTAGTCTGCTTTGTGTACATCTTAAGTCTGCTTAGACAGAATAAATATTACCAAAATCTTTTAAAAGAAAAAGCAGATAAAGCAAATTTAATCGTTTTTATTCTTGTGACTGTATTTCCTTTCATGTAAGGATTCATTAGGATTTTAAAAGAAGAAAACAGGCCCTTCTCTCTCATAACACCTATGTGATTGGCCTTCTGTGTCTGATAATGTTTGACTATTGCTTTAGTAACTGGAAAATAAATCCTTTTTTATTTCCCAGTGCAAGTGTGGCTGTTTGCTTTTTTTGTTACAGTTTATGATATTATTTTTTTCTTAAGCAAATCATTGGAAAATGATTTCTTGTTAAGCCTGAATGTGGTATTGAAGATTTATGATTGGGTAATTTTTAATCCGTAATTTTTAAAAACTTTCATGGAAAAGGTGTGCCACCTTTAACTATTTACCAAAATTAATTTAAATGTATTTTTTAATAAAAATCAGAATGTTAAAGATAATTTTAAAAGCCCTGACTTCTTAATAGAAAGTTCACAGATTTCTTAAGATTCTGAGATGTTTAGTATTGCCGTGCTCATTCTTCTAGCAGCATAAAAGTTACGACTTAACTTCGAAGTTTTGTCGGCTTTTCCAGTCCTTGGCATTATAATCAGGAAGGTATTTGAAGTTTCATTTGTTTTCAAAAGGGTTCCCAGGAAGTTTCTCAAATATATCCCAAAGCTTTGGCTATCAATGCCAATAAATTATAAAGAAAAGTCAAACCTTTTATATTCCTAGTATCTGGATTCTTGTCGCTGTCAGTATTTTACTTATATTTCAGATTCAGCCCATCTATGGTGCAGCCACTTATTACTAACAAAGAAGAGCTGATTTCTATACTTCCAGTGGATCATATTATTTTACCTAAATTTTCTAATTTTTTAAACAATTGAAAACTGTACTGTAAGCAAGTACAGTTTTCAATTGTTGTAAAAATTAGAAAATTAAGCAACATTTGGAATTTGAGATCTGCTATATAATGATTCAATCACGGTTTAAATAGTTTCTTTTTATATATGAGATATTTATATTACAAATTCCACATTGCACTGCTTTCCTCATTCATTATACATTATATATCACCTGTGTCTACATATTACATATGTGTATATATACAGATTATATATACACTGTACATGTATATATATAAACACGTAAATACATAGATCATGTATAATGTGTCATCTGCAGAGCAACTGACCTCACTATAGAACAAGTATGTTTTCTAGGCACAACAGTGAATAAAGCTGGTTAAAATGTTTGCATACAGCAATTTACACTCCCGGTGTTCTTGTGGAGGGAGAGGCAAACAGTAAAAATATAAGTATATGTTACAAAATAGTAAGCAAGAATGTGAAAAAAAAAAATAACTGACCCTACTGTTTACTAGTTGGCAGATATTGATCAAGGAATTTATTCTCTATAATACTGATTTTCTGCATTAAAAATGGACTTAGTGATTATTACAAATGGATATAAGAAAGCAAATGAGATAATATTAAGTTCTTATTTATGTGCTTGGCGTGCAGTAACGTCTAGACTGATGATGCGAAAATCTTAATTATAAGCATCTGGAAAATTCTGTTTGATTGGCGGGTAGCATACAAGGGTTTGAATCACTGATGGGTCGCAGGATGGGCACTCAAGGAGGAGGAGAGATTGATTTCATTTAGAATGATTCATGGACGCTGTTGGTTTTAAACTGGATTTCACAGTGTTTTTGAGAATGACATGCAGAACATTTATGGTTACGGGGGAAGGACATACATGAAAACATGGATGTGAACCAAGGACTCCCTGAAAGATCCTCGAAGGCATAGACGCAACAGGAAAGAACAAGCAACCATCAGCCAGCAACAAGCATGAGCTTGACTTCTGATATTTGTGTTGATAAAAAAAGACACATGTACTAAGTAAGTGTGTCCTGCAAGGATACGTGGAAACAAAAGCTGGCAACAGAGATTTGCTAACTAGGGAGAAAGGAAATCAAAATCGATGAAGCCAGAGAAAGCATAGTAAGTATCTGTTTGTACCTGTGAAGAGCAAAGGACCGTCAGAGCTGCAGGATGGGCTGACCTCCCACCCCGCGGGATTGATGGGAGGGGAGCGGCTGGGGGCTCCTGTCAACCAGCGTCTCCACCCCATTCCCTGGAGGCGGCAGCGGGCGGGACAGTCGCTGCCCTCCAGTCCCGGAGCAGAGCCACAGGGCACAGTGCTCTCTCTCCAGGGTAGATGGCGACTGCTGTGGTCAGAAAGTGACCCAAGCACCAACCCTGGTTTTTCAAAACTGTGAACATGTGAGCTCAGTCTTAAGAAGTAACACACTGAGAGTGCAAGACAGAGAGCAGGAGAACGACGCAAAGAAGGGGATTCGGAAAGGCGGCCAGTGCTTGTCTTTTGTAATCGAGTCCTCGATTTGCTGCGGAGTTTCTGAGGACTATTCTGAGGGAGGTGAACTCTTCACCAGAATTACTCCTGCGCGTCTCAGCCGTTAGCTCCGGAGCCCGTGGTTCTCACCACGAGAAAAAGAAGGCAAAGGTGGAGAGGAATTGGGTCGCAGCTCAAGGGGACAGAAGAACAAGCAGTGTATGGACACGTCATCAGGCTCATTGGTATGTGCAGGTCACTCGCTTGAAGAGCAGAATCATTAAATGAATCCCCTAAATGAAAACACTGGTCTACTCATTTTGTCTTTATTCTATACTGACATAAAAGAGGGTGACACCCAATCAAAGATCACCTTGTCCAGCTCCTGTATCTACAAACAGAGCAGCAGCACTAGGTCACAGGGAGATCCACAAAGAAAATGCAATTTGGCCTTAAGTCCAACATATATTTTCTATTATATTCTAAAATGTCAAGTTTCTTTACATCTAGGGAGAGGTATCTAAAGTAGGTCTTTAAACAAATGGTTCCAGTTTTTGGAGGGAATTAATTCTCTACACTGTATGATAAATGGCCATGACAAGTCCCCTAACCCAGATATTCCTGCCAGTCACTGTTTTCTTCTTCTTCTTCCTCCTCCTCCCCCTCCTCCAGGTATATATGACTACTGAGAATGAATTAAAGTATACAGCAGCTCAATTTTTCATGTAATTTTCAAATCTGTCTTAATCAAGAACTTTTAAAATATGTAGTAAAAATAGTTTTAATCAACCATGAGGTATTTGTTGGAAATTACTTTGGTTGCCACTGGATAAATGCTAAAATCAAAAAAAAAATAAGGTCTTGTCTTTATCCTTGGATATTTTAGTCTCGAGGAAAAAGGTGTGTCACAGACAGGTATGTATACATGTACATACATGTACATGGAAGACAATATAATTTAAAACTGTAGGACTTCAAAGAAGTGAATGCTTAGTCTTTATATAAATGTATATATTTTAATTTCTACTCTCTGGCTCTTTGCTGCACAGTCAACCTCACTATTCTGAAATGAAGAACAACACACATTGAGTGACAGAATCAGAGGACACAGGAGACCTGAAGCTTATCTGATCTGCACACACAAATAAACAAACACATACACAGCCAAGAGACACAGAGAGAGAATGAGCACTGCTTAAACATTTCAGCAGATGTCCCAGGACTCAGTTATATGTGCATGAAATGCACTCCTACATTGCATCACTGCAAATTCACATACATACAACACACACCTACACGCAATGTCAGAGGTGATTCAAACTAGTGTATGTTCCACTTGATGTTTATTACATTTGCAATGTCCCATATAATTTCTAAGTTATACACAAAATTATGTAAGTTTCATTTTATTAAACTGTGAACAATTCATGTATCAATTGCAGATATTTACTATGCTACAGAGAAAGCCATGAAGCATACAGGCTGCTAGTCAATCAAAAGCGACGCTTCATTCTTTGCCGGAAGATTCAGTTAGCATTTTGGAAGATCACACACACACACTCCCACACACACATACTTAAGAGTTTTTTTCATGCTTATTAGAGCTCAGCCTTTGGACCTACTCTCTCACAACCAGTAGGTCTAAGTGCTTTCCAGAACATTGATTTCAGTGAGGCCCCTGCCCAGTGGGCTTACAACCTAATTAGACAGAGACAGTTGACCAACATATGCCGCAGACAACAGTTGCCACTTATTTATTCTCTAATTAGCACAGAGCAGCGGGGCAGTGTCTCCGCTGTGCGGGGCGCGCAGCCGGCCGTGTGCCATCCAGCTCTGCGGGAAAGGAGCTGTCTTTCCGCCGGGCGTCCTGCATGCCTTCTCCTGTTGCTTGCCAGCCTCCATAATTAATATTCTCCTGCCTCTCTTGCTGTGACGGTCTATGTCCAAGCAAACAGAACCGCGCCACGCAGCGGAACCGTTTAGTTCAGCTGTCTCGTGGTGGGAACAGGCCCTGAGCTCACGTCCAACTCTGCAGAGGAGACTGCAGGTGTGACTTAGCTCCAGTCTTTGCATCCAAGTCAGGGGCATTTCCACCTAGTGGCACCAGGGTGTGCTGTCCTGAGGCTTCCTTCTGCAGCTCCCACTCCCCTTCCTCAGCCCCACTGCAAGTTCTTTGACTCTTGAAAGTTCTCCCTCCCTCGGTGTGCTCGCCATGATTCTGCAAAAGCATTTGCAGGGACAAAAACACACAGTGCTGTTCTAATTCAGTGAAGCACAAGAAAGTATTGTGATGAGAGAGCTGCAAGCACCAGGACCAACCAGAGGACGTTTGAGGGAGAAGCTGGTGCCGAGATGCCTGCCATGGGTCCACAGTATTCGTCAGATGAAATTCTCCATGAAGGTGCTGGAGCACGTCACTGCTCATTCATTCTTATCCAGAGAGAAGAATGCAAGCAAGAAAATCAGAATGCTTTTCTAATTCTGTGGATATATTCGATGGTGGAGGAAGGTAAAGTTAAATAGTTTTTAGGTTACAGACACGAAGTACTACAGTCACTGCCCCGCTAATGCTCTTTAACATTCTGTCAATGCTTTTGACCTAATAGTAATCTTGATTTACATCTTCTAAAAATAAAAACCTTTATGGTTTTACAGGAATGAGTTTTTCACCTTGTGGTTTTCAATCCGCTATTGAAAAAGTCAGCTATTCTTCTCGTTAACATTTAGTCACATTCTGATATTCTTCATTTGGAGTGGTATCGTTTTTTCCTTCATTCCATTGGATTTTAAAAAACAATGTAGACATTGGAGAATGTGATTTCCTATCTAAGATATTATTTCTTTGTTTTATTCTAACATTTTTAAACCTGTACACTATTGCCATTGGATAGCCATTTTATTGTTTCAAAATCTTTCTCAACTGAACTTGAAAATAACACAGTAGATATTTGAACTAGTGAGAACTCAACAGATTTTCCTATAAATTATGACCCTGTGTATTTACTGCTATATTGCTGAAACAAAGAGACAGAGAAATAAAGTTGATCCCCTTTCAAAGTATAGTGTAAAGAAAATTTTAAACCTGATATCATAAAAAAAAAAAAAAAAGGGTTTATGTTCACAAGTCAAGGGCAAATAAAAAATACATTAAAAAATCTACATATCTTCTACTTCGAAAGAGTCACTAAAATCACTAGTATTACTTTTGCTAGTAAATTGAGTTGTTATAATGATAACAATCACATTCCAGAAGTTAGGCATTCTTTTGGTAAGTACCCTTGATCTTAAACATCTTATGCTTTAGGAATAAATGGCCGCTTTAGTTTCTTCAACTAGATTTGTAGATTTACTTCTTTCTTTAGTCACATACATACAAACATGCTCACCTTTGCGAAATAAAACTGAAACTGAAAGAGATATGTAATGTTAATGTAGCTTGACTTACTCCTACTTAAAATTCTTTATTTGGAATTTGAAACTATGTACTTTTCGTGTTTGTTTTTATCCCTTCTTGCTCTCTTCTCCCATCTCCTATTTTCATCATTTCATGCAGCAAAACAGAAAATTCCTTCCAAGTTGATCTAACCTCAGGGCCTCCTCTGAGCATGCTGGAGAGTCAGGGGTCTGTCACCTCTGAGAAGAGAATTGATTTTCAATCCCTGTGTTACCTGATTCTGGTACTTGGGCACTTATTTCCTGACTTACTGAGTTACTTTAACTTTGGTATGATGTAAATGTTCTTTACTGAACAATTTACAACTTAGTAATTTTTGAATCAAGACTAAATTGAAATAGACAATACTCCCTCCCACATAGTAAAAAACTTAACTATAAAAATTCAAAATAAAAATAATCAATAAAAACTGGAAAGCACTGTTCAAGGAGGAATTGCTATATCCTGTCCTCAAAATTCAAATTCTAGACATGCCCTAAGTCGCCTCATGGATAAGTCCCCCACGGTGTAGGATTGGAGACTCGGGGCGGCAGGTGGGGGTTTGGGTG
Organism: Solenodon paradoxus; assembly: GCA_004363575.1. Taxonomy (NCBI): domain Eukaryota; kingdom Metazoa; phylum Chordata; class Mammalia; order Eulipotyphla; family Solenodontidae; genus Solenodon; species Solenodon paradoxus. Next base: position 32,711 of record RJWH01002637.1, read on the forward strand.
GGGACAACCAAGATGAACAACTAAATAAAATTGTTTCTTCCTCTTCTGTCTTCCTGCCTGCCTGTTTCCCTTCATTCCTCCCTGCACCTTTCCTTTAAAAATTTTTTTCAAGTTCTAAAATATATTCATTCATCTGAATAGATTTTCTTAAAACCACAATTATTTGCACACAATTAGAGTTATCAGCAAATTAGCACAGCACAAATGTAGTCGTTGTGTCGGCATCTGTAAGGGGTAACTGTCTGGATGGTACTTAATAGGTGGAACTAGCACGTCTGGGCCCCTGCCAGTGGGCCATCTGGCCCCACAGCCCACAGAGAGTCGCGACAACTGAACTTCTGGCACATCCAATTACGCTTGAGCAGCGACCAATGCTGTTCCAGCTCACAGCGGAGGAGACCATTACCCAAAGACTGGTTAATTGATTCATTGCTGGGAATTTTGGAAATCTGGAGCTATTCGTGGGAGCATTTCAGCGGGTCAGAGTGAGTTGGACCTATAAAAATGCAAATGAATTAAATGAAGGTCCTTTTTCTTACAGGTGTGTTGAGAGCAATTTTGAGGGAGACAATGGTAACGTAGTCCTTGTTCTCTGTTGTAAACAAATGATATGTGAAACAAGATTTACACCATAAATATCTCTAAAGGAAGGCAGCCAGTCATCTAAAAAATGAGAGATTTATTGCTAGAACCCTGGGAGAGAGAAACTACGTCCAGGGAGAGGCCAGGGATGCAGATCACAAAGGACTGGTCATTTGTTTTAAGTCTCAAATATGGACATTCTTTTTAAGAAATGAAGTTAGAGCTGAAGATTTTAACAGGAAGAACAGGGTGACTAAAAACAGCGAGGTCAGTAAGTAATTGCAGAGACTAAGATTGACTGGTGATCAGATCAGGGTCAAGTTGAGTGTTTTTTAATAATTTTTAGAAATATAGACTTTTAGAGACACAGAAAAAAAACAATGAGCAAGAGAGTTATAACATTGTACGAGATACAATACATAGAAGAGAGTATAGTTAGAAAAATCTGGGAAGAAACTTCTATAATATAACTTAGAAGAAATAGTGTCTTCACTAGACAAATAGAGAGGGGAAGAAAAGTAGGGATGAGATAAGAGATGAGACTAAGACAGAAATGAAATAATACATCTGGGTTTAGAGAAAGGGAAACTGAAGGAGAAGTCAAGATGATTCTAAGGTGATGAGTGATTGGGGAAGTGTTCAAAATTACATGAGATACAGAATTCAGCAAATGGCACGTGTTTGGAGACATGTATGTGATCATTTAGCTCAGGGAAATGCTTAGAAGAATGAGTAGAATTTGAAAACTGCATCTAGTGAGGAGACAGAGTAAAGATAGAAGAGGCAAGTAAAGATAAAGGTAACAGGGAAATACAGGAGAATTAGTTGAGCACAGTGAAATAAGATGTTCATAAGCAAGTAATCATCTAGGTTAATTGCCTTAAGAGATATCAAGGAGGAAACCTTACATGATGCAATTGGATTGAAAATACAGAAGATCACAGAGGAGCTTCAGGAGAACCATTGTGGTTAAGTAGGTGAGTGTTAAAGTCACAATATACTCACTTCAGTGGGGCGTATGCTAGTGAGAGATTGAGATAAGGAGATTCGATAGATGGTTGGTAGACAGAAACAGAGATAGACAGATATGGACAGATAGTCACAACCTGAGACAGAGATGTAATCATGACTTGAAACGATTGAGAAGAACATTTTTGTGGAAATGGGTAGCTACTGAACGCTATCATTCTACCAAATAAAGAGGCTATTTGCAGAGTTTGGGTGGGACTAAAGAAAGGAGCAAAAGATGCTTATCTTCTTCCCAGTCCTAGATTTGAAAAGTTAAGGGAAAGACAGAGAGGATGCCAGTGAGTGCTGGACAGTGCAGGAAACAGGCAAGGTGAGAAGCATGGTCCACACCAGAGAGGGGAAGTAGAAGTCTTCCTGCAGCCTCCTAGCTCCTCTTCTTGTCTTCCATTGGGAAAAACAAAAACCAAAACCTGGTTAGCACTGAGACCTGGTGGTGCCAGACCTCAGGAGTCTGTCTCTTGGAGATGAATGAAGAGAAAACGAGTAAAGGGAAATATGAACATGGAATGGACAGGACAAATGGGAGAATAAACAGGCAAATCATATTCTAGGTAATGGAATAAGTTCCAGGAGAAAGAGAAGTGGATAAGTTAGAAGATGAGATACTAAATGGAACAAGTTTAGGATAAGTGAAAGACACACATAGAACATCTACATTAAAACATGCAAAGAGGAAAGATGAGATACAAAGCAATTTTGAGTGAAGTAAATAGGGACTCATGTTAGTTACTCCTAAATGGTTATACAGAGCTTGTCTCTGTCAACTAAATGTATAAGGAATGTATATAGTTAAAAAATCAAAATTGTATTAGAATTTAACCTTCATTATTTTTGTAACGCTTAGCTAAACAATTCCTTAACATCATTACCAAATGAAGAATTCACTAAATGTATTTACTATTAAATTGAAAAGTATCTTTAAAAATAAGTTCACTTAATGACAGAATGTAACATGCGTGGACACGTGCATAAAACAATAGGGAATGTCACAGTGATTACAATGATCAAATGTTTCAACTGTTATTATGTTCTGTGGCATAATCTAGAAAGAAAAGCTTCCATTATAGTTGTTTATTCAAATTCTGAGCAATCTGCTTGTTTTTTAATCTCTGCACAGGGCCAAGGTCTCTTCATTAGACTCCAAGCAGCCCTACACTGCACTTTGGGAATCCACGTGACTGACACCGAGAAGGAGCGGCAACCCTGGGTCCATGGGTCATCACGTCCAGATTTCAGGCAATGAGATGAAAAGTGGAGCAGTGAGGTGGGCTCCTTACTCGGAGGGGCTTCTTGGAAGCCCACACAGCACCTCTGCCCACCTCTCCTTGTCTCTATCAGTCACGTGAGCCTGGCTGCCTGTGAACAAGGACAGAAAACTCTGTCTTCTGGTTGAGTGACAAGGTCCTTACAGGAAATCAGTGTTGACATCTTGTGAAAGGCGAGGGAAACATAGATTTGCAGACTTCTACAAAATTTACCTTCTTTTATGAAAATGAAAATAGTTGGAACGTGTTTTTGTTGCTGATGTAGAATGGAATCCGTGTGTGGATAGAGCGAAACCAGGCAGGCTAGTCCTGACTTGGAGCACTGCTCCGGGGGCGGCTAGTGCTGGAGGATGCAGACGACATCATGAAGTTGGGATCTGTATGTCTGATAGGTAAGCGGAGGAATGGAGAGTGTCCAAGGCAGTGGAGAAGAACATTTTCCTAGAGTCAGCTCCACACTGGAACATTAGCTCATCCTAAACATCGTACAGGACAGAGTGTGTTTCTAAATTAATATCTTGAGATGAGATCCCTTTATTTTTTCTTAAATAGCTTTTTTGGGGAGAGCATGCAAAAGAGTGCATTGGCTTATAACAAAGTTGAAACCATAACGAACAATGTCATAACACATTTTCACTGAGTTATTTGTAACGGTGACAACGATCTCATTCATTAATCAACATGCATCGGTAGAATTAGACTTCACTAGGTACAGAATTTATAGAAGGTCAGTGGCAAGAAAAGTAGTTTCCTGGAACTCCATCAGACTTTTGTACATGAGACATACAATGAAACACTCATGTAACTTGTGTTCCAAAAATGACGCCCTCTTTCAAGAGTCCATCTCATTTTAGCCTTCTGAGACTGTTGGTCCCACCTCCAGAGACACAGAAAACTTAATTCTCAGGCTCTTCCAATGCTTCCAATGAAAATGTCAAACCCAACCAGGAGGCTGTGACGGGTTCCACAGTATGTCTGAAGCATGTGCACTTTCAAGTGCCCTTGTTTTGCTAACTAGAGGCCCAAAATTTGTGACTTAGAAAATGTATTTTAAAATATGGTTGCAGAGGAAATAATCATGTCATAAACTCTTAGAAATATTATGAAAGGGGCAGGAAAAAGAAAGTTCTTGAATCCACATGATCATAACTCTGCACGTTTGTAACACCCGTTTATGCAGAAGATAGTAATTTGTTGTGATTTGAATAAGATGTGGTGGCAGAAAGAACATATGGTTTTTGGGCAAATATATTAATTCTTAGTGATTCTATTAAGGTACACGACAGATGACAGATTCCATGGGTTAATTTTTTTCTTAATTCTGCACCATCTTTTAAGAAATTTGTTACCATTCTAGCTGAATCAAAGTGTATCACCAGTTTTACTTTTAACATCAATTATCTTAAAATACCTTTCTTATGTGTGTATCTTAGAGTTTTAAGCAATACTTTAATAACATTTTCCTTGCACTCAGTGTATATGTATAATGTCATAAAATCTGTCTTCACAGAATACAAGTGATTTCTGAGAAAACAGCAGATAGGTGCATACTTTTAGAAAATTCTTAGGAAAATAGTGTCTTGTTAATATAAAGAATACGAGTGACATGGGGCCAATACAGAAGCTACACGACTAAAGGATGGCAGGAGATTTTTTTAAAAAGGTAGTCATTCACACTTGATAAGGAACCAAATAAAACTTGCTAATGCTGCTCAAATCTACCAGACTAGGGAAGTAGTAGTAAAAACAGTATCAGGTAAAAATCCAGAAAACAATCTTTGTATGTTTACGAGACCAGGACTCCAAGTAGCAGGAGAGGTTTAGAAATGGAGCATTCACTCACTGATCCATCAGTTTTAGAGGGAGCACCTCTGACAGAGTATTGCATGGAAAATAAAAGGTGCTGAGGATAGTTCCTGACTTTCATTACACTTACACGTGGATTCATGTGATCCTTGCAAGCCACATTGGGAGCAATATCATTTTGTTCACTTTTTAAATGGAGAAACTAAACCTTAGTGCATGCAAATAAAGTGACGATGATTGTAAAACTCAGGAACAAAAGCTTAGACTTGCAACCCCAGACTAGTGAGAGCCTAACCACTCTCAGACGGATGCTTCTCTGCCAGGAGACTGCTTCTCCTCCTCCTGTCGCCCGAAAACCCCGGCTCTAAACAGGAGACTGACACACGACACAATATGGTGTCTGCTTTCGACAGCAATGGACTTACTTTCCGATTACGACGTGTAAGGAAACGACCTGCCTCATTAGAAAACTGCTCTACCTGTCGGACGAGATACGTTATTACTGTGCTGCCTCAGTTTACTCACTTTTAAGTACCAGCAAGGATAAAATTTACCCGACAGTGCTGTTGCGTTACATGCTTATGAGGTTTCCTTGAAAGTCCTGAGCAAGTTTTTTCTTAAAATAAATTTTAGTAAAAATAATTTTGAGTATTACAGACATTTGCAAACCCTAATTCACTTGTGTTTACAGATAGCAAACACCAATGTTTTTAAGATAAAAGATTGGCACACCCCTCGATACTGCCACGTTCTGAGATTTTCAGGTGTAAGGACTGCAACTCCTTTATCTCTGTTTCAGGATCTGGCATGGAGGACTCTGTATGAACGTGTAGTAAGTTAATCAAACGCCTAATGTGGGTTTATTTAAATGTTTGCATTTACATATTTGAAGGTTGCTCCTTTCACAATAACCAAACAATCTCAGAACCTTTATACACGATCTCATGTGTCCTATACATTGATACAATGGTTCTTCAATGATCAATTTAAATAATATTTACTAAAACATGTCCTATGTACAAGATACCTTACCAAGTATTATCTGGTAGTGATTTGTTTACATAAATATGTAAAAGATAAATTTCTTCACTTGGGAGCTTTTAATCTATGCTTAATTGGAAACTTTTAAAAGAATGCATCCTACCTCTGGTTTTCTGTTTCATACTTAAGGAACTTAGAAGTGGCCACTCTGTCCTGTCAGTAAACTGTTCAGCAGCTTGAAACATTAGCAGCTCTTCTTTGCCCAGAGGAGAGGCAGGCACAGGGAAGACGAGGTTTCCAAGATTTGGGAGAAGATGAGTAAATACAAGGAGGTCAGGGCTGGCAGCAGAGTCACGGGAGGAAACTGCCATGGGAGTGCATGCCGGGTACATTTCTTTGGATATCAAGAAAAATTACAAGGCTTAGCAAAAGGCAAAAAAAGCACAACGTGAGGAGACAGAGCTTCAGAAGCAGACATGGCAGAGACGCTGGAATGATCAGGACAGGATTTTTAAAATTTATGGTTAGCATGTTAAGGGCTGTAATGGACAAACGGACAAAGGAAGCAGCAATAACAGATGGGCAATGTCACAGGGCGATGGAAATCCTGAGGGAAAAAGACAAGAAATGTTAGCGATTAAAAAAAACGTACATCATGTCACGGGAAAGGCAGAGAACCTGACTTCCGAGCCTGTGAGCAGGACACTAGCATGGTATCACCTTTGACAGACCCGTCAACCTGGCTCGCGCCCACAGGTGTGTCCAAAATCTTCATGAGCATGGCGGCTGCATCACAAACATCCTCTCTGCAACCTTTCAGAAGACGACTAAAACGACAATAAAACAGTCAGATTTTGCAAGTCTACTAAGACAAAGGTCAGCAGAGATAAAACGGCAGGTTTGAAAGATGGGAAGCAGAGATTCCAGGCACATGCAAGAGGCAGAAACTGGAACCTCGGGGCTCACAGAGCAGCTGGTCAGAGAAACGCGCAGAGGGTGTCAGGGATCCGTGGACAGTCGAAGGCTCGGGTGGTGGGATGAGAGGAAGTCAGTACATATCTCTGCAATTCACATCTTGTTTTCTACCAGTTTCTGCTCTTTTCTTGGGCACAAGGTTGAATTGCACCTTCTGAATCTCTTCTGGTTCCTTAGACCGTGGCTTTCATCCTGGCTAGCGGGCGTGGGACACAGCATTTGACATCACTTCTAGGCTGAGGAAGCAGCCAGCCTTGTCTCTCCCGAGAGCCTCTTCTCTCGGGAACGGCGACCAGCAAAATATTAGGTTAATGCCCATCATCGTGAGTCCCTGAATGATGAGAACGCAATCTGTGATATGTCTGTAGCATGATTAAGATATAAAACCTCTAAAATACTGAAGTAGAACTGGCCTTTACAACATTTGTTTGTGTGTTTCAGGTACAGAGAAGCACAAATCAGCATCCTGTACACAGGCATATTCACAGCCAACGGTCTCGTTTCCGCCCTTCTCCACGCAACTGACCCCTCCTCCCTCCTCCCCTTCTAGCAGCCACTATTTTGTTCTTACCACCTGTGAGCGCTTGCTGTTTTGCGTGTTCATTGGTATTGTTTCTTTATCTTCCAATTATGAGTGAAATCCTACAGTCTGTATTTCTCCATCTGACTTATTTCATTTAATAGAGAAAATGCTGGATTGTTGGTTACTGCAGTAAAACGTCCTCTAACTTGACTGGAATGTTCTCCCACAGATGTGGAGTCAGTAGCCCCTCACTTTGCACAAGCAGGAAAGAGTCCGCCTTCCCAGGCGATTGTCCAGGGGAACAGGACGGAAGACTCCATGTCTGGCGTCACCAGGTACAGCAGAGTTAGTGATAACTTACATGAGGGGCTTCTGCGAACCACAACACTTCATGATGGGACCAGAAGAGCTCCTGCTGCTTCAGCACGAGGATGCCAGCACACAGATGTGCACGTACCAGCGAGGGATCCGGTGAGAGGTTAACGGCCAGGCTCAGAGCAAGACCCACAGAAGCTGATTCCTGAAGTTGCCGAAGTGAAAAGGCCGGCTCACCTCCTTACAGCAACGCCTTTCCCCACCCCACACAATGCACCAATCTGCTATCAACTCAAGGATGACTAATAAAAGCATTCATTTAAATGAGCATTTAAAGAGACACAGAATGTGAATGCTTGTTTCAATATTGATTTAAAAAATAAGTCTGGGCAGATATTGAACACCACAAAGTTTTCAAGGACCTGGTTTTCTTCTCTGTTATTTCACTTAAAGCTGCAGTTTCCAAGAACCTGTGGACCACACTGAGCGAGAATGCACTGTCTAAGGTTTGACATCATTTTGTGAACATTTTGTTTTCATTTATACTTTCATGTGTCTGTGTGTGGTAGGAGCTGATGCAAATATACTTATTACTAGGGTTGCCAAATTTTACAAATTAAAATTCATGATGCTGAAACATTTAAGCTTGAATGTACATTTAGGAAATTAAAAATATGGTATCCCAAATTTAAAAAAGTCAATATAAAAGATTCAAGATTTAACTGAAAAACAACTCTGAGTAAAACAAAACAAGAGAAGGAAAAAGACACAACATATAGGAAAATTAAATCAGAATATCAATCCAGGATGGGGGTGGGGTGTTCTCACATATCTTTTGAAAAAAGCAGAAAGGTAAGAAATGAACAAATAAGTAAAACAAGGATGTTTTCAGTGTTGAACACAAGGGATTTCTAAGTGCCCCATCATATAAAATCAAACCAATGATTTAACACCAATGATGTTAAATCATATCACGGTGGAAGACCCCCAAATAAGAACAAGACTTGTATTAAGCACAGACTCATGAAATAAACACAAATAAGGATTCTTAACTTCACAAGAAGGAAGGAGAACAATGCATATGTATTCTGCAGCTAGAATGTTTAAAAATCTACAATTTACACTCAGACAACTTCATGATCAATCATGGGGTACAAAAAGAAAGTTAAAGATATATAAAGACTTCACAATGCACTGCTCTGTGTCAAGGCAACAGACTAACAGGAATGGAGGAAGCAGACACCAAACCACACAAGTGTTGAAAGGCGTCCTGCTTGATGGCTTTGGGACACTGCAGAACTCAGATGGGAAAAGAGGCCAGAAGTATTCCCCCAAGTAGCTATTCAGTGAGGGAAATGGAACTGATTCATGAAAAAGAGTCATGTTTTTCTTGAAAATCTAACGTGGATAAAGAAGTGATTTCTGAAGAAGCCTATAGATTTGACATAGCAATTGAGACATTTGTTATTTTAAAAAATTGCTGGAGTTGGGGGGTGGGATAGTAATTAGAATATGAATAAACAAATAAAACAACAGGATGGTGTATTCGCTGTAAATGTTCGCAAACAAAACAATGAGAAAACTTTGATTTATGGTGAATGATACTTGCTTAATTACAAAAACATAAAACTTGTCTGAATTAGCTGAATATTATGATTAAGTGGCCATGTAGATGGAAACTGAAGAAAGACAAAGTTTCAAAAGAACTCAATTAATCTCTTTCTTAACAGGAAGTCAGTTGATATTATCTAATCCTGGTGGATCAATAAATAGTAATAGAAACATACTAGTCTGAAGGGGATAAAAGTAAGGGGTAAAAAACTAAGAGTTGTATTTGTTGGTTTCTGAAAAGCAGAAATAGAGATTGGAATGGGTGGTACTAAAGCTATCAATATCCTGCATTGCTGTATTTAAATTACACACCACGTAATAACTGACAAATTGTCCAAAGAGTTCATCTTTCACCATAGCTCTGTTCCAAATTGCATTCTAGCAGATACATTACAACAATTTTACACTCCTATAGATATTGTGGTCTTGAATAATATATAGATAGGTAGATATATAATATCTGAGGCCTAATCTTTTCTCTAAAATTTTAGTATTATAATTACATATTCAATTCCATTTAGATATTTCAGTACCATAGTAACACATGCATGCATATTATTTACTCTCCTTGAAATATCTTGCATTTTATGCATCCACAGCATGCTTGATTGTGGAAATAGCTGGAACGTCATTTATCCTACATAATGGGTAAACACATGGTTACAAATAATTGAAATGATTTTTATAATATTAATTTTGTATGACATTGCTTTCAAATTTTCTGATAAATTTTTTCAGTTCTATCTCAAGTGAATAGTGATAAAGACCCTTAGTGACCTGTGTTTATGTCTATAAATGTGCAACGTCATGTCCTGTAGTAGGTAATCTGTGAACTAGATCGAATAATCAAAGGCAGTCATTTCTACTGGACTTTAATTTGGACACGTGATATTTTATCTGTAATTTTAGGTGCATACAGATGTTGTTGCTCTAAGGTTTGTGTTAAAGTCTCCAATATCAAATATATCCCTTAACCAGATCATCATATTATCACACTCACACACACATCAGCTATATGGACGCGGTAACTTCGTTGGCTTTTTGTCAACTGTTATAAAGCTTATCCTGCTTACTGATGACAGCACAGAGATTTCTAATCTTTTCTTTGCATTCTACAGTGTTTTGACTTTTAAAGGCAAGAAAACTATACAGAAAGTATTCTTTCACAGCACCATGCAAAATCCTATTCATACCAAATTTTACTCGCCCTCCACGAGTCGTGTTTTCTGTACAGATTAAAAGCTGATGAAAGACATGCTAGTACATGGACCATCACGATGTCCTGTAAAAAGCTCAGCTGTAAGTCTGGAATTTGTTTACTTCACTTTACCATTACCAGTCACCAGCCCAGCCAAACCTGCCACCATCTCTCACTGCATTACTCTGATACCTTTCTGTTTTGTGGATGCCTACCAGCCATTTCAGCACATGCTCTTCTTCCCTGGGCACAGAAAGTCTGCCCTTCCTTTTCTGCCTGGTGAAGTCCAGCTCTCTGCTCCCATCTCAACTCAAGGTCACTTCTGGTCCTTGACTGGGTGAAATGCCTCCCTTATAGATCTTGTAGTGTTATTTACCTTTTTTGCAATCTATTTATCCACCAAAATGTCTTGTTAATTTAACTATGTGTGTAGGAATTAGCTTGTGTTTACTTACCACGTAAAGTTAGTAATCATTGTCTCAATGAATGATGGTTTACATTATATCTGTTAGATTATCATTTTATTGCCTGTATTCATTCCTAATCTTCTAATGCTAAAGTTAAGATAATGTGTGGCACTGTTTTAAACTACTATTGTAGGCAAATACATTGCTTTTCTAATATCCAGCCATAAGAAGTGTCTATCACAAACTGAGAGCTTATGGGTTAATTTTATTTTTGTCATCCCCCTTAATATTCCACATTGCAAGATATTCATTAAAATCTTTCTTTCAATTTCAGAGGCAAGTATCCTAGAAACAAAACTTGAGTACATCAGTTCTATTTTTAGATTGGACCAAGCAGTGACCCTGACAATTGTTGAAAGCCCTAGCCTCCTCCAGACTGAACAGACTGGGATCAGGGACAAGGAAGGTTTCATACAGTGGACAAGGAAAAAATAGCTGATTGAATTATTGTCACTCAGCAACTAGCAATTGGTTACTACGGCATATTCTGTGGGGATAAAGAAATAAATCAAATATGTATCTTCTCCTCAGGAAACTAACACATCCTCAAAAGAAATAAGTGATTTATAAAAATTATAATACACCACAGAGCAGGTGCCATAAGTGCCCTGATGTCAGAGCACCAAACATTACCATTTTTACTTTCTGTTTCCAGAAATTTTCTTTTAGCAAAAATTGCATTCCTGGTTTCAGAAGTTCAGGGACTTTTCCAGACTAGAAATAAGCTATTAATATACATCTCCTCCAAAGCTAATTCCACTTTTCACATTCTGAAAGGGTGTCGATCATCTCTGTATCCTTAAGTCCCCTGTTCCTTCAAATTAAAATTGATTGCTTTCATGAAATGGTGCCTGCCCACCGTTTTACATTAATAAGTGAATGATATATTCTTTTAATTGTGTTTGCCAATTTGAATTTTATGGAATACTCTCTCTCCTCCCCTTCATAATTTTTTTTGTATTTTTCAGGGTAAATGCTGGAGGGACTCCAATTTTGAGTGTTAAATTATCAAGTGAAATCATAAGAGCAATTTATAAAAGAAATAACTAGAAATTAAAATACAAAAACTGCTTAAGGTGAAATGGGTGGGGGACTCTCTTGTCGCACCATGAGACCACGCAGAACAGATGGAATTGACTCTCTGGCTTCTATGTGGGTACCTGCTGCTTAATTACACCCTCATTAATTAAAGGAAAGACTCCTGTGTGGTTTCAGTAGTAGCGCACAGGAGGGCAGGCAGAAGGAGACACTTGAATTCAAAAGACTTCCAAATTAAAGCTAATAAGCTCCAGAAAAAGCAGTGACTATGACTATATACTGATTGTGGTCATTTTCAAAAACAACTGTACGACTGCTAATTAACTCCCTCCCACACCCAGCAGTGCACAGTCTCTCCTCTCTCCAATGACTGAGCTCCATAAATACTTCATAGGATTTCAGCGATAACTAATAAATATTAAGAAAACACGAGGAATGTTAGGACTGTAGCAGCATGCACTTAAATCGCAGTGAGTTTCTTTAGTAAATCTGTACAGCGAGCACACTCTTCTCTTGGAGAAGCTTGTCAGCAAACTCTACTGCTGGGCTTGAGGCTTCACTCAGTTAATTTCTCAGCCAATGACCCATAAAATCCAAATTGTGCACACCCAGATGAATGGATTGGGGTGGAGAGGCGCTGCACTAATTCAGTAACAGGCCATCCATTCTGTCCCGTGTGTTTGCGAGTCTGCACACTTGCTCTTTGTATCTATTGATTGGTGCTCTGCCTTTTCTTCTGGAATACATTTGTCATTAGAGTGTATCCAGCCTTCCAACCGACTATAAAGTAAGTGGAGAGGCACCTTTTGTAGAAAACAAGGGTAAAGAGAGCACTCTTGCATCATGTATTAGAGAGGGTGGATATTTGTGCCTCTTAGAAGTGACGTCAATGATGAGAGATCCAGAAGGACAAGAGTGGTTTGCTAACAGGAATCTTTGATCCATCCACTGTCCTCACCTGATGGCCTTGCAAACATGAAATGCCATCTTTTTTTTGTTTTGGTGCCTTATTTACTAAAGAGACTTTCTGGTGTAGTGAGGCATCCAGCCCACACAACTACCAACGTGACTGTGGCCCTGAAGTCAAGTTCGTCACTAGACAGGGTGCCTGGGTGCAGCAGACCTGTTTGAGGGGACGCTCTAGAGTCGGGGCAGCAAGTCGAAACCTTTGAATGGCGATCTGTGGTCAGAGAAACAAGAAAAGCCAAAGCAGTATCTTGCTCAATTCCACGCATATCTATTAAGCCATCGTGATGTGCTCAGCATTCTTCTAGGTCCGGAGACTGGAGAGACAAACTGTGTTTCCAAGGGAGCTATCATTCGATGGGAGCAGCAGACACAGAAATGCCTCAACTGAAGAATACATACATGTGAAAACGTATTTACAAGCTACAGGGACAGAACGTTGGGCGGAATGGCCTGTGAACCGCTGTGACGCTCCAGGATTCATGTGCGTTTGGTTGAAATACATGTGCTCACTGGGGATCCCAGCTCTGGGGTGGATGGGGCTTGCCCTCTGCATTCACAGACTCTCACGCTGTCCTGCCAGAACAACGGCCAGGAGACCGACCACCTTTGTCAACAGCACATGAGTTTCTGCTCTATGTCAACTCCTTGATTTATAGTCTGATGTGCTTCCGGAAGCAGAACGTTAGCATTTAGAAAATTCTAGAACATAACTGGCCAACCTCCTGATTAACCTTAGAGATAATAAGCAACAGAGTAATAGATTATAGTATTTTTTTCTTCTGAATCCATAGCAGATTACAAATACCATGTTTTGTCTAATGTAAAATTCAGATTATAGAATACACCAATATATCTTAAAAAGAAAAGCTATAACACAGTGCTCTTGCTATTACTTAGAAATTTTATATCTATTGAAAGTTATTTTAGTTTTAATTAAATATTTTTATATGAGAAATAGTCTGGGGAATGTATAAACTACATAAAAAGTGTATGAAAACAAAGTAACTTGACTAAGGTATGTTTCATTTCTTCTCAATTGGCTGTTTTGAGTCACTTTTGACTGAGTTATCGCTGTCCATATTTTGTCACACAAATTTTTATAACTGAAGCTTACTTTACTCATTCTTCAACCAGTGAGTGATGACAATAACTACTCTCCCATGGAGTTGTGCTAAGTGCTGACTGAAATGAGACATGCAAAGTGCTGACTGGTAATAACAGACAATAAAATCAGTTACTAATCTTGTTACTGTTCTTACATTCCTTTCAAGACAGCACCCAGTGAGTGGCCTACAAGTTGTAAAAACAAAAAAAATCTGCCATAGACAGGAGGTTATTTTTTCAGTCTCTGCCATATGATTGCTTTAGATTGTAAAGCATTTTGTGATGAGTTCTACCCCTGAAGCCAAGCCAGCTGTTCATTTCCCTCACTCTGAAATTGTTCCTTTGTAACAAGTGGAGATAATAATCCTTTTTTTATCTCAAGTCTGTATTGTAGACTGAAAGATAAAAAACAATGTGAACACACTTTTCTAAGTTTTGAAGCAGTATACAATGTTCATCTATGGCAAATGCCAATTTCGTAAATACTGCTTGACGAATTATCTTAACTATTTTGAGAGAGAGGAACACAGAATGCTGCATTCTTTTTCCAGAAAGACCACACATTGTTGCCCTGGAGCCTCAAGATAAAGACTCATGAGTAAAAATACTCGGATTTAAATGTTTCCCCAGCACTCTCCAGCTGGGTGCCAAACCTTGGCATGTTGAAAGTCATTTTTCTTGTTACCTCTGTGATCATGGGGTAGTGCCCGTGGCAAAAACACACACTGTAAATGAAGATGTGGCTCTGAAGGCTCTCAGCAACAGCAAACAATATGCGGGGATGCCTTTGCTTGGCTGCTCAGGTTGAAGGGGACCAGCCTGTCCCCTGACCTGTCAGTTACCTATGATTAAGGCCGTGTTTAACTCTTGCACTCTGACCAATGACAAGGGAATGCAGATCTCACGTGTCGAGTTCATGTGAATGTCATGAACAAGTTTTGTAAGGATTTTTTTGTGTTGAGGCTATTAAAAAGTTTTTTCAGCAAACTTGATTCCACCTCTCCCATTCCCTCTTCAATAATTCATGGAGCTTTAAAAAGAAAAAAACTAGAAAATAACTATTTCATCTTTTTCATCTATCTCTACTCCCATTTCTTTCATCTTTAGTCAAACAATTAAATGAGTATGTAAATAAAAATTCTCTACCCAGCTAGCACAGTTATTTCACAAGTATTTTACCAAGAAAACTTTCATTTTAAGGTGAATACATAAACAGACAAGTGATATGTAATATTTATTTTAGCTTCATCTCCAGATTTTCTAAATTTAGGAAACACTAATTCCTTTGTGGCCTCAGGCCACAGAAATGAGTATATTTCCTGTCATTAACAGTGTATTCTCTGGCCATGGAATGGGCTTCTAAAAATACCTGTTCTCTCTAAGTGATGCTTACATACAGAAATAACTAAGGGTATCAAAAGGGTTACTGCCAACAATAAAGTGAATGCCTGTGTAAACTTTTCATGGCATCCTCCTAAATATTTCCCTAAAATTTCAAGGAACTCTCCAGTGGTTTCAGAGATGCTGCAGAGGATTTATTTTGGGGGGAGGAGGACCCTTTATTCTCTCTATATTAATATAAAATTCTCTCCATTGAACTTTGCTGCTTTTGAAGTCTGTACCATCAGTGTATTTCTAGTGAGGATGAAAAGAACTTTAACATTTTCAATGTGCCTTATTTTGGAGTTTACATTATAATTTAAACTCACAAAAAGAAATGTACTACTTATTTATATTAATAGGGAATTTTTATTTAAAAATATCTCATTAATCTTGAATATCAGCAACAAATGACCAGTAAGGGTATTATAAGCTTTCTTACAAATTATTTTCCATTGCATAAATATATTAGGATTAGTAAAGAAGGGGCAAAGATATTTGAAACTAAAATTTTAGGAGAAACTGAAATTTTAAATCAATCACATACAATCATAAAACTGTGCATAAACAGCAATTTTTTATGTTGTAATTAACTTGCAAAACTTAATTGCAGTCAGAAGTCAGTTTTTCTACCTCATATATATGATATATCCTATCATTAGACAAATAAATAACTTTCTCTTATCACTCCTGGATTGAAACTGTTAATCAGCTATGTATAGATTATTAATATACAGATGTCTCTTTATTACTTCTTAAATATTTTTATTCTATTATATCTCCCCACATTACTTTCATTGCATTGATTTTTTTGTTTTATATAATAGCCCCTATTTTGTGTTTATCTGACTACTAAATTGGTTTGCAGTTTCTTTAAACTGGGGATTATATTGAGGTTTCATAAGATATAAGATCAATGTGGGGGAATAATCCATCTCTAAACGTGGCTCCTATAACATGAGTTCATGAGGTGCATATCTTTGCTTATTAAACTCAGAAAATAAATTTTATCTTTTTCTTCCACTGTAAATTTCTCCATCATCATTCCACCCAATAATTTTAGCATCATAGTTTTTAAAAAATGTTTTACACAAAAGTCCTAGATACAGAGAACATATTTATGGGGAAAAGAGTAGAAGGGTGGGTGAAATTGGTAAAGGGAGTCAATTGTATGGTGATGGAAAGTAGACTATGTGGGTGGACATAATGAATGTATCATATATAGTTGTGGAATTATAATTCTGTATACCTGAAATGTATCTAATGGTACTTCACTACAAATATTTTAACAAAAATTAAAATTAAAAGATTGTTTTCTGAAAAATCTTGTTAAGAGTTTATAAATAGTGGATTCCAATTCTAATGTTTTCCCTCTACTTGTTAGCTATAATTCTTCCTTTGGAAAAATTTTATCAATTTTTGGTTAACTTTTTATAGTCTGTAGATAATGATGAAGACATAGCCTCATTAATTAATTTTAGGATGTTTTGATGTCTTAAGAATCTTAAACAAATGACCAGTAAGGGTATTATTATTATTACTATCATTATCATGAGTCCTTAGACTTTCACATATTTGATATGGTTCAATGCTTTGTAGCTCTTTTCTTTATGGTGCTTAAATTATTTTATCTGATGCCATTGGAATCTGATTATAAGTGCTATTTTTCAGTTGATCACAGAAATCTTTGAGAATCTCTTCTGGAATAATAAAATATTATTTCTCAGAAAAACAGAAATACAAATGTAGCATTTAGACCTACAACCAGATTGAAGTCCTAGAAGGACCAATGAGATGAAATGAAAAATAAAAATATAAAACAAAATCACTACAAATATCAGAATAGATCCTAAAGCTACTTGGGTCTAGAGAGAAGGGATGTAATGATGGATCAGAATGAATTTGTTGATATGCTATATTGAGCATAGATTATAGCTTCAACAGATTGGCTCTGATGACTGGGAACAACTCTAACAGTATTCTTATTGGTCGAATCTTGAACTTAAATATGACCTGCACTAAATGACGTTGAAATGTGATAATGTCCATGGGAGACTCTCAGGAAGTATTCAAAGATTAAAGGAGATTGGAATTCTAGACTGAACTAATGAAAGACATGCTCGCAAAATTCCTTACATTCTCTGGAATATCCAGAGATTACTTCCTTCCTCAAAATTGTGAGAAACACGGACAGGAGGGGATTACAGGGCCTTTATAGGCCAGGAATGACAGTGAGAACTGCTACCACTGAATTAGAATCCCTGATTCAAGAAGGGTGATGTGACTTAGAATGCTGGGGGCCAGTTTGTGGCATTTAATTTCCAGAGGCAGACTGGGTCTGGCTGCTATAAAGATTATAATAAATAGTATGAAACAGTCAAAGGACTTGTTAGAATGGCTCAGAGTTCAGAGGTCAATATTCTAAACTAATTGCATGTGATGCTGTCAAAACTAAAACAGATGAGTTATCTGAGAAAAGTTTTACACGATATGCATACATGGAAATGCTCTAGAGCTTGTCAACAGAACCCTAACTGAAATCAAAATAGACAGTTATAACATTTGAACAAATTCTCAGACTTCAGTCCTTTCATAAATACAGAATACCTTGTACGAAGGGAAGGCTGGATATCTGGAAGAAGGAGTTTACACATTTAAGAATATATGCTGTAAATCCTCCTGATAGCCTTTCCCAAAGGGATTTGCTGTCATTTATCTTGGTAAATTGTGCACTGGCAAAGTGGATATAAAAAGCATTTGGTGGGTATTATTGTACACTGCTTCTCTACTGCAACTACTCTTTGGAGACCCAAACCACGAGTGTGGTCCAACAATCTGAGTAAATGCTTATGGAGATCAGGTGGTTAATAATGCCTTGGTTAAGGTCCATCTCACAGTGGTCTCAGTGGGTTCCTGAACCAACTTCGTGGTTATTTCTTCAGTTATGGAAGTCATATTGGATTAGACATGTTCAATAAATGGCAGAGTCCCAATATTTACGATTTCTTCTTTCATCAAGAATCTTTCATCTGAAATAATTTTCTTTACCTTAAAGGAGACTGAAGTCCATTACAGTTCAAAAGGCCATGTGGAAGCCACTAAATCTACCTTTACCTACCAAAAAGAAGTTGCATCCTGGAGGTTTTACAAGGATTAGTGTCATCATCAAAGATGTGAAAACTGTGTCCTCACTCAACACACCTATATGGCCTGCAAAGAAGACAGGTGGATCTTACAGAACGACAGTGGGTTCTAAGGAATGTAATTAGGCACAAGTGAGGATTATATATTAACACAACAGATTTGGAAGGCAAGTGGTAAAGGTTGGCAGGTACTAGATGATGAAAGGCATTGTAGTACAGATATATAAATTGCAGAATGAACTGAAATTTATTTGGTGGGGATGATGCCTTATAATGCAGTGAATCTTGGTCATTAGAAATGTTCACACAGAATAAATGACCTTTGTACACATTTCTTTCGAAAGGAGATTTTCTCTTTGCTTTGGAGTTTGGACTAGGTGATACGTACAACCATTTGAAACTCCAAAATTGTATGTATGGCGAAATTTATTGTAGTTTCCTTTAATTAAATACATTTTTCATAATTAAAATATTCAAATTTTATACTCTTTATATACACCAATGATACAATTTTAGAAAATAATTTTGATTTGAATTGATGGTAGAAAGCCACATCCTGGGTGAACAACCACTTTACCATCACCAGTCTGTCAAAATGTTTTCTGTGCTCCAGTGAACACTTCAAAAGAAATTATTGGGAGACAACCAGTTTTGAAACTAAGACAAAAATTTATAGAGAAATAATAAGAGAAACTTATTTTTATTCCTTTATTCAACAACTACCTATTGATTTCCAATTATTTGCTGGATACTCATCCAAGTCTGGGGATACTAAACAAAGTGAAGTCAACAGCCTCAGGACACTTACCCTCTGCAATTTAAGGAGAGAAATACACCAGTGTGAATTCCATCGCGTGTGAAGTAGTGAAAGAGTGAAGAATAAAGCCAAGCAAGAAAATGGCGGGGGTGGTGGGGCTCAGTCTTTCAATGAGTGGTCAGGGAAGTCTTCTCAGGGGCACCTGAGTACAGACCTGATGGAAGCGGGAAACCAACCATGTAAATAGGAGAGTAATTTACAAAGTAGACTGTGAAAGACAAGATTTGGAATCTCTGTAGAATGCAGAACAGGGCATGTGAAGGATTTGGATGACTAGTGCAATAAAAAGAAAATAAGTAAAAATGTCGCCAAAGTTTAGTTTGAGAAACTGGGTAAAGACAATATTAGTGGTAGATATGGGGAAGACTGGGGAAGGAAGAAATAGAAGGGAGGGAAATGCATCAAAAGTGCTATTGGGTAAAAGCTGATGTTGACATGGCTTATAATATTTATGTGGAGGGATACGTAGAAAGCTAAGTATATGGTTCCATAGTAGAGATATATTGGGTGAGTGGGTTGGATGATTGGTAAAATAAAGTCATACAACTTGAAGAGATTACTTAGGAACTATCCATAATTTAGAAAGAAACACAAAAAACAAAACTGAGCATTAGCCCTAATGCATTCCAATTTTTAGAAATTGGAGAGAGAAAAAGTAGCACAGGAGATTGAAAAGGCACTAGTGAACTGGAAAGAAAAAGAAAAGTAATATTCCTAGAAGTGAGGTGAAGAAAATGCTGGATGAAGAGGATATTTCTGCTACCCCTCTGCGTTCTTTTCGGGTTACTTGAGTAATCCAATTAACATCATACAAATTAGTAGGGGAATAAATTTAATTATGTACATATGGGAAACCTACATAGGCATGTGGATTCCAAGGACAGTGAGGCAAAATAGGGGTATAAATCCTGAGCTAAGGAATGGGATACTGGCCTGGGACTGAGAGAGGAGAGAGACTACATGAGAGGGTAACTCACATGAAGAAATGATGCTCTGTAATAAGGCATTTGTCCTGCTATGTAGATATATTTCTCTAATAGGAAAGATTATTTTTGGCAATAACCTTAATTTTTGGTAAGATTTCCATTTTTTATATGCTTAGGTAGTTAAAGGAGTGGTGAAAATTTCTCGTGAGACTGCAGGGCTTCAGTTGAACTCAGGTGAAAATAATCCTAAAATAATAATCCTAAAATCCTAAAGGCCAGTTCTTCAAAACCTTTCCAAGATGTGATGGCCAACTAATGAAACGTTTCTTTTTTTATATCCTTCCTTTCTTCCTCCCTCTCCCCACTTTATCTTTTCCCCATCCTTATTTCTTTCATTGATTTATTCAGTTACTTAACCAGTAAATATTGAGAACTTTCTAGGTACACTATGCTTGTTAACTCAGAACTCATAATACAAGAGGCCTTGAATAAGAATCACTAACAGTACTCTCTTGGGTAAGAGTTAATTTTCTCAACTGTTCCTTTAAATAGTAATAAAGTTTATTTTTAGAAAACAAGACAAAAGTTAACCTGAAAAATAAACTCATTATTCTACATCTTAGGAAAAGAATGAGATTTATACCTTGTTTCACACTTTCTATGCATTTGCTCATACAGATAATATGTACATATGCATAAATATCTTAGATTCCACTCTACCATATTTATTCATAGTATCTGGAAATGAAAAAAATAATTAAAAGTTTCCCTCATATAGCTATTCTATAATTTTGTTTTTCTGTTTGGAAATAACAAACGCAATGGACCCTTCTGGAGTCCCTTATTCCTCGGTGACGATTAAAGGAGGAGTAAGATCCTGTCCTTGGTTCAGAGGAAAGCTAAACTGCAGACACCAGTTACTTCCCTCACATTCTCTTTTGCTCCTTTCTTTTTGGAACCCAACATGTAACCTCCGTTCTTCCTCATTCCGTCAAGATGCATCTCTAGAATGGGAGACAGAGCCACAATATAGGTTGGGTCTGATTCTTAAAATCAGAGACAGGTAAGCTTCAAGGTTAACATGGGAAAGCTCAGGAAATCCTTAGTGCAAACACCACCTTTCAGTCATCTGCACTTTATTCCTGAGCCCTTGTCTCTGGAATGCAGGAAGGAAGCCTCCTGTAATTCTTCTTTCTAAATTAAAGCAGCACATTTGAAGCATATAAGAAGCGGATGAGTGAGGCAAGGGATTTTAGAACTGGATTCCATTCAGCTTTGCTACTGGTTAATTTTATCATCACATTCTCACAAAGTGGGGATGAGAATTTTAGAATTTAATGAAGGTCATTAAAGGAAGAAAGTATAATAGCAAAATAGGACTTGCTGTTTCAGAGTAAAAATAGGAAAACTGAGAAAGAAAAATATGCTATAAAATTTCTACACTTCTACTTCCTTTTTCACCAGTATAATTATAAACTGCATGTGACAACTAAGATACCTTAAGCAGACTGAGCCTTGTAAAATAATTGTGTTCAACTGTAGAATTAAACTATAAAACTTTTGTTTTCAATCTTACTAAATCCTTTAAACATTTAGGTTTATATGTTTATATTCTTCAGGCATTAGGACTGGGATTTAAATGCAGCAGAAAACACAAGGACCTGGCCCCAACACTATCCTACTGTTAGCTCACAGGGATAGCCAAGCCTCTGAATAAAATACAAAACATGCACTTTAGTCTTTTAATAACATTAGGTTCTATTGAGGCTAAATTTATTTCTGAAGTATGTGTACCCAGTGTGTGCCTAGAGAAATTCAATTACAGAAAGTTTTAGTGACCCCAGACAAAAATGGTTATATTTAGCTATGTTTGAAAAATCAGACAATGGAATAATCCTTCCCCTTATTTCCTCTCATCAGAAGCCATAGCTAGCAGGGACTAAGACCTCTCTTAAGGCTTTCCATCTGTCCAATTTTCCCAGAGAATGATGATGTATGGTAAGTGACCTACAGTGAAGGTCAAAGAGTAAAGAATCAAGATTAAAACATAATCTAGAAAACAATAGAGAGAAAGAGAAAACATGAAGTCTTACAGACCCCTGGGGAAAATAAAGACGTGAACCCTACTACCATCCTTTAGGGAAATGATGTCCCTCTGATATACCGCATTCAGCCTGCCTTGACGTTTGGAATCATCCAAAGCCCTCACACCCTGGGGTTCCACTGGTTTTCATTCACTGATAATCTTCAAACTTTAGAGAAGAAAATGAGCTGCTTCCAGATGCTCAAAAGGAAAGAGGCATGTCTCTATTACCGAAGCGGGTCATAAGTAAATATGCAGAGTGGTAAAGGTCCCTGGCTTCTCCTCTGTGTGATCCTTTGCCTTGAATGTGGCTGGATTCAGTGACTCACTCCCGATGTACTAAATATAGCTGACACAGTAGATGCCAATTCAAAGATCAAGCTTTAAAAAT
Organism: Solenodon paradoxus; assembly: GCA_004363575.1. Taxonomy (NCBI): domain Eukaryota; kingdom Metazoa; phylum Chordata; class Mammalia; order Eulipotyphla; family Solenodontidae; genus Solenodon; species Solenodon paradoxus. The sequence continues at coordinate 55,314 of RJWH01002637.1, forward strand.
AGTGGCTTCCATCTTGGGATCTTTCTCTCAGAATCTACACTAAGGGAAACCAGCTGCCGTGATGTGGGAAGATCTATGGAGAAGGCCACAATGAAGAAGCTGATGCTTCCCACCTTCAGCTAGTGAGAACCTGACGCCTGGGAGCTGTCAGCTGACTGAACCTCAAAGCAGTCTCCCCTCCAGTTGAGTACAGTGGTGAGGAATGCAGCCCCTTATGGCATTAAAATTGCAGAAAGACAGCTCGGTAGGCACCCAAATAAACCACACCAAGATTACTGACTCACAGAGATATTAAGTGTAGTTAGAGCAGTTAAATTTTGGGGTAATTTGCTATACAGCAATAAGTAACTAATAAGGTATCTTTCCAAATTCTCCAGTTTTCCTTCCTATCTTTGTTTGATAAAATATTGATCCATATCTAATAGGACACAGCTACAGATAATCATATTATAATTAAGATAATGGAACAGAGTAGCTCATTCATTTCTTAGGCAAAATTCTTTTCAAATGTCAAGAAATCTGTGAAAATTATAATTTGTTTCAGAATTTGGGGTTCCATTTTTTTCTTTATATTGATCTGATCTAGCATAGATAAGTCATTGACTACAACTGTAAATTAACACATATTTGTCTTAAGGAGAAGTTGAAATCTAGCCATCTATTTTCTTTACTGGAAATAGTTTATGGTGAATGCATTTGTCTATTAAAGTAAGAAAACACTATGAAATGAGATGGAATGATCTCAAGTAAAAGATATCAGAGGATCTTTGAAGATAATCTGCCTCAATATTTTTCTTTATCTATGGTATTATTTATCCCTTATTTGTGTCATCATAATTTATCTTGGAAAGAGACATTTCTTATATACTTAAGCTGAATATCCCGATACTGAAAATCTTTGTTAGAGCTCTAGGAAATAAAAACAATCATTCAACTGCTTGCCAACTATTAGAGGCATAACATTTCCCAAAAGAAGAACAATTACTCATACAGTGACAAAATTTTTTTTTTTCAGAAGTAAAAAGGATTTTTTAGCAGACAAACTAGCTTGTAGAATAATCTTGCAACCACAGGATATCATGAAGGGGACCAGATAGATAACACTATGTCACAATTTGGAGTCCAATTATATAATGGCTAGATGTGTCCTCTCTGCTCTGTTATTTTCAACTGATAAGTTTTCAGCTATACTAATGAAGAAACAGATTTTACATAAATAAAACCAGACATGAAAGAAGAAATATTATTATTGATGGCATGGAAATATAAAGGATCATATAAGACTGCATGAACAATTATTCACCAAAAATATTTAACCTGAAAGAACCAGTTGGATTCCTAGAAACATACAACCTATCAAGAATGGATTATGAGAACGCAGAAAATATGAACAGGTCAACTATGATTAAGGAGACTGAATTGATAATCAAAAACTCTTAACAGAGAAAAATCCAGGACCAGATGGTTTCACTGGTGAAGTCTATCAAACATTTGAAGAATAGCAATCTTTCAAAAATTCTTCCAAAAAGTCGAGGAGGAGGGCACACACTCAAGCTCATTTATGAGGCCTCATTACTATGAGGGAATTAAAACAGACATTAGAGAAAAGAAAGCTACCAGTCAATATCCTTGATGAATACAGATATAAAAGTTTCCAACAGTGTAGTAGCAAACCTAATTCAACATTATATTAAAAGGATTATATACCAAGACCAAACAAGAGCTGTTCCTGTGTTACAAGAGTTCAATATACGAAAATCAATTTGTGTTATATACCACATTAGTAGATTAAAGATAAAAAATCAACTGGTCATCTCCACAGATGCAGAAAATATTTGATAAAATTACTCACCCTCTCATGATTAAATGAGAGATGATTCATGATAAAAATCTCGAAACAAACTAGGAAGATATGGAAAGTAGCCCAAAGTAATAAAGGTGATATGAAAAGCCCATAGCTAACATCATTTTTTAAATTTATTTTTATTGTTGTAATTATTCTGCACATTAAAATAATTCCCTATGTATAGGTTCCCCATTTCTTAGACATATGTCAACACACCCTGCCCTCCACCACATCACCAAGTGTCCTTCCCCACTGTCCAGTGGGCTCCACCACCATTTGCCCCCTTCAGACCCATTCCCTATTGGTGACCTCAGTTCTGTTGCAAATGTTTCAGGGTTGGTTATGTTCCATCTGTTCCTTTGTTTTGTCTGTTCACACTCTACTTGTGAGTGAGGTCATCTGGTATCTTTCTTCTTTTGACTTGTTTCACTTACATAGTCCCCTCTAGTTCCATCCATGTTGATTCAAATGACAGGGCTTCATCTCTTCCAAGGGCTGTGTAGCAGAAGTTTGGGTTATGCCTTTTAATCCATTCAGCCACTCTGCATCATTCGACTGGTGAGTCCAGTCCATTCACATTTAGGGTGATTATTGATACATAGCTGCTCAGTGTCATTTTATAATTTGTCTTTTGTATGTTGCTCCAGATGACTTTTTTCCTTTCTCTTTTTAGGTCACATGGATGCAGTTATGTTTTAATTGATTCCGACTTTTGTTTTCTTCTTTGCTTTCTTCCTGGGGGTGTATTTTGAGGTGACCCTGAAGGCTAACGTCATTTTTAATGGTGAGGAATTGAAGGTTTTTCCTCTAACATTAAAAAATAAGACAAGAATACCCACTCTCACCATTTTTACTCAACATAGTTCAACGAATCCTAACCAGAGCAATTAAGCAAAAAAAAAAAAAAAAAAAAATCCAAATTGGAAAGAAGAATTAAAATCATGCCTATTTGTAGATGACATCTTTTTTGCAGAAAATCCTAGATTCTAGAAAAAAAGTTATCAGAACTGATGAATTTAGTAAAACTGAAGTATAAAAATCAACATACAATAATCAGTGATATTTTTAATACCAGACCACCAGATTATCTGAAAAGAAAACTAGGGAAATGATCCCATTTACAACTGCATCAAAAATAATAAAATTCTTAGAATAAACTTTACTAGAGAGACAAAAGACATATACTGAATACCATATAACATCGTGAAATTTGAAAACAAATAGACAAGCAAGCATCCCACGTTCATAATAATGTTAAAATGTCCATACTCCACAAGGAATCTACAGATTCAGTACTCTACTCCCTTAAACTTCCAATGGGATTTTTTAATTTACAGAAATAGGAAAAACAGGTCTGAATTCATATGGGACCACAGAAGATCATGAGTAACCAAATCAATTCCCAGATAGAAAACAAGGCTGGAGTCATCTCACACGTACTAGTTCAGAATCCGTCACAAAGCTGTAGTAAAACAGTGCGGTGCTGGCACAGACACAGGTCAATGGACATAATGGACAGACTAGAAGTAAACCAACTTACATACATTCAACTGATCTTCAATGAGTGTGTCAAGAATGACTCATAGGTGTTGGGAAAATTGGATACCCACAGACTGAAAAATAAAATTAGACCCTTACCTTACAACATACACAGATTCAGCCCAAAATGCATGGACTGCATTAAACTTAAACATAAGACCTGAAACTGTAAAACTCCTGAGATGGAGCAAAGGCAATGATTTCACGGATATGACATGATTTTGTTGTAAAAAATGTGAAAATAGCCTAAATACTCATCAACAGATGATGAAAAAAAGAAAATGTGATATCTACATACAATGGGATACTACTTGGCCTTAAAAAAAGAATTAAATTCTGAAACATGCAACAACATGGATGAATCTTGAAAACATTATGCTGAAATAAATCAGTCACAGAAAGATAAATACTGCACAATTTCACTTACAGGAGAAATCTAAACTAGTCATAAATTCATAAATAAAAAAAACAGAATAGTGATTTCCAGGGACCGGGGGAAGTAGAAATGTGGAATTACTATTAATGGCCAGAAAGTTTCCATTAAGCCAGATGACTATGTGTAATTATCTTAGTTACATATATTATACAGAAGGTCAGTGAGCTTTAGAGATCTGCTGCCTAATACTGAATTTATAGTCAACAACTAAGTATTATACACTTAAAAATTAGAGAGGGCAGGTCTCATATTAAGTGTTCTCACCACAATAAAATATATTTTAATGAAAGAAAATAATGCTAATGGTATGCATGTGATGTGGCAGACATTTTGCTAAGTACTCTTAAAACATGATAGTAAGTACATGATGCAGGTTAATAAAGTATTTTTTAAAATCAGACTTCAAACACTGATTCTATCATCTGAAAACTAGGACACTTACTCTTTCTAAGATTGAGTTTGCCTAACTGCAAGCCAGTTTATGTTTTAGATATTTTGTGAGGATAACCACGCTCCTCTCCACCAAAGAAATAAAGCCCAGAGGTGGACAGGAGATTATGAATCTCAGACCACAATCTGTGTCAAAACTTAAGAGTCGCTATAAATACAATGTGCTGAACTGCTGTAACCTCGAAGAAGAAAACACAACGTTGCTCTGTATTTCCTGTTTTATAATTGATCTGATAAAACCCAGCTCCCCTACAGGTGGCGGATACCCTCTGTTTGGATTGGCTGAGTTCAAGATTCAGCAACGGGCGAACAGCTGATGGCATAGCTGTGCCTCTGTCTCCAGTTCCACCTCCTGTGGTGAGGCAGGTGACCCCCCGCCAGAAAGCCAAGTGTTCATGTGTTTTTTCTATTTTCCTCATAAAACAAAATTCGGATGATTATTTAATCTTAATATTATTTAACTTTATTTAATCTATGAAATAATTGTTACTTAATCTATATTATTCAATCTTAATTTTAACTGATGACGTTATTTCCTTGTATGAATGCTGGTGATATTTTCTTCTTTAATGCCTCTCCTTCTCAAACCCTCTTTTCTAACTCCTTTAATCTCAGGCTGAAGGTATTTTCATGAGTTCTCACATCTTAATGTCTCTTCTGCTTCCTCTTTCAGGAAACTGGGAGGTTAACACGATAGCTGGGATATTTTATTAGATGGATTCTGAATGATAATTCTGAGAACAAACTGCCCTTTTCCGCTTTTGTTTCTAACGTCAGGTGGCCTGGGGACTGGGAGAAGGATGTACTGTTTGGCTATCTAATATTATTACTACAGATGGTATTTATCATCTGCTGTGAGGTAATGCAGCCCAGCCATTAAGTCAGATGAGCCTGGATTTGCATTCTCCTTTATTCCTGACTCTTGTGTGATATTGAATAACTTAGTTAACCTTTCTAGCCCTCAGCTTTCTCATCGATAAAACACACAGGGTTCCTCCGAGAATATAAACCAAAACACTACATCCATATACTGCATTATTTTTTCCATAGTAATTGTCCAAAACATTGTATGTTTTCTTCATTTTGAATATTTACTGTGCTCACTTGAACAGTTATTTCTGTCTGCTCATCTCTAGACTGTAGAATCTAGAACTGTATAGATGGAAGTTAGCATAGGTCATAAATAAAGTATGAGTCGTGTGGTTTTTAATGCATGAATGTAGTCTACGATAATGAACATAAAGATTATTAACACTTCTCCCGAAACCTTGTTAGGAGTTAACATTACTATTCTTATGTTAGTGATAAGGAAATGGAGACTCGGAGAGGTCACAGAGCAATAACTGGTGGGTAAGGGTTCATCCTCTCCCTCTCTAACTGCAGAAGCCTCTGCATCCAATTTTTTAATTTTGTAAATGCACACCCACTAAAGGTATGCCATGGGTCATCCTCCTGACAGAGTCTGAGACAAGTATTTTGGTGCAAGCATTCCTAGACTGCCTTGGAAGAAACCTGAAAGAAAATAATAGAAGCAGAATAATGCAGGGCAAGAAGCTAGCAACCTGTATTTTCACTGCTGTCTCCACGGAGCCTGATCACACAGGCACCACCGAGCTGTCCTGCCTTGAAGGGAGCAGGCTGCCACTTTGCATCCTCGTATCAGAGCGCCAGTGGATGCTTTTCTCCCCCTTCTGGAGGGTGCTCATGTTCTAAGGCACCTCAGCGAGACAGGTTCTGCCATCTAGGATAAGAGTCTGGAAGGGTGCAGCTTTACCTCACAGTAGTTGGCACTCATGACTCATCAGTGCATTGTTCCAGTAAAGGGTATTGGAGCAAAGCACTGTCTCTCAAAAGGAAGTGATAAGTCAGACCTGGATTTTTCTGCTGTCTCTATGCGTCCATTTCACTCCAGAAGCTTACGTCCACATTGTTTGAGCCTGCAGGCCTAAGGTCAACCTTTGGGTCAGATTTTCATTCTCAGCAATGGTGAATCTCCTAAAAGAATCAAGGAGAAATTGAGAAAATGTGTACCAGGAGCCACTTTTTTATCAAGGGGAATATTCTATGTTTGGTCCTATATTAACTTGATGCCACCGTCACCAGTCACTGGGCTCAGGCCTTTCCACTTTCACTGTACATCCAGAATTATACCATGCACTATACTGGTTGGCTCAAATCATGCTTTGCTCTTGAAAAGTCCCCTCATGTCTTGCTGATTTGATTATCACTGAATGGTAACTCTTTTGTGCTTCTGCGTAGAACTTAAATGCATGTGCTTATTTCTTCTTTAGTCTCCTTCCTGTGTTAGGACTTTGCGTTTTCCTGGGCAGTTTGCAACATCTTCAGTTAGAGACATTACCCAGCCCCTGGGCTCTGCCTGACTCCAGACTGAAGCTCATGTGACGCATCAGCTCTCTTCTCAGCAGTCCTATCACACTGAGTTTCTTGTGGCAAGAGGACTAATTAATATCTGCAAATAGTCATAAAATATTCTGAAATGCACAGCATTTAATTATACAGAGAGGGTTGACCCTAGGATTTAAAATCCCCTGGGGGCTCATGGCTTGCCCCTTGTGACCCCCATACATGTCAATAAAACCACTATCTGCAAATTAGAAAGTGAGAAACCACTTCTGGAGACAGCTGAGGTTTGGGTGAACCACAGGAGATGCCTTTACCTGAAGACCAAATAATCACAGTGAAAGGGCAGGAAACTGCTGAGTATTTAATTCACAGTGAGCTAAGGGACCAAGGATTTTATAACAAACAAACAAACAAACGGAACAACACCTGCTACTTTGTAACACCCCACACTGAGGGGTAACTGGCGTTACTTACAAACACTCCCAGGGCAGCAATCCCAGCATAAATTATAATCATCTGCAGTGTCCTCACTCGCCGCTGGAGTCTGTTTGTCCATGACTTGACTTGTCAGCTCAGTCTGTGGGCAGGGTCCTCACACACCAGGCATGTGCCACATACTGGAGACACACGTCACATACCAAAACATCATGAGCCGTTTTTCTCCTAGTGATTGAACTTGGAACTTAGCAAGGGGAGGTAAAACATGAAAAATGACCTGTTACAAAATGCTCCATTTGTTATATTAAGCCCCCACAGAGGAACAAGACAAGAAACAGGAAGACATGGGTTGCATCAAGATAAAAGTGACAATTTAAGGTGAAACTTGAGAAGTCTTTTTCCCCCTGTCCTCTCAGTTTTTGACTATGTCCAGCCATTAGGGATTGCTGTTAACATTTCTGTTGATCAGTGGGAGAAGAAATGTCAATAGGTTGGCCCTAGAGGTAAAGAAACACAAGGTTAGGCATGACACTGGGTACATATGGGGGTGTCTGCTGTGATGGCCAAAATACCGAGGCTTGGAGAAAAGAGAAAATGAACAGTGCATCAGAGAGGGCGTCAGACCGCACCCTTTCAGCAGGTGAGGAAAGCCTGTTATTTGTCCTGACAAGAGAAGTCAATTTTGACCCCAAACCACAAAATGCTGATTATTTTTCCTTTAGAAGTTGTTAGAAAAAGAAAATATTTAGCCATAATGCACACAGGAAGCCAATCCACTATTCTTGGAGGATAATAATGGCTTTTTTGAAAGCCATGTCCTGGAGCTGCTAGACTTTGAGGGAAGTAGAAGAACGGGTCAGAAACAGGTTCTGCTCTGCAGGAAACATCAATTCAACGGGAGCAAGAGGACATATCACAAACGGGAATTCAACATGTAGAGAAGGCCAGTGCCATCGGAATACAGACGATATACTACTACAGGATTCCCGAGGAGAAAGAGATTACATTGTAGTGGAAGAAAGAAAGAAAGTCTGATAGAGAAATTGGAAAACTGGCTGAATCCTGAACGGGGGTTTGCAGTCTGGGCGTGTGCCCAGGGGAACGCAGACACAGGACACACTGAGAGGAAGGCGGCAGGCTGGCTGGCTGGGGCTGCCCACACAGCCCCCCGGGCTGGGGCTGAAGCCAGGGAAGGGCACGGACTCAGGGCACTGCAGGCTGGCTTCAAGGTGGGGCCCCTCTGAGAGCCACGAGGGGGAGCGTCCAGGCTCTGGCGTCAGTGTGAGGATGCCTGGCCCCTCTCTGGCTCTTCACCTGGTCTCAGGTCTGTGCCCACATTTCCTGTTTCTGTAACAGCACCGCGGGGCAGGCTGCACTAGGACCCGCCCTACTAATCTCATGTAACTTAATCATCTCCATCAAGACTCCAAGACTGTCACCATGAAAACTCCACACTTGAGGTTTTGGAGAGATGCCACTTGCCAATAACTGGCAGTAAGGCAAAGAATTGTAGGCTATAGACAGAGAACGGTGAACTTTAGTTTGGCAGAAATATCATCGTGTGCACTTACATAGAAACAGGTTGGACAAAAGACTGAAGTCAGACTGAATGTTGAACGTTGAGCTCAAATGTTTGGACTTTCTTCCTCAGTCATTAGGATCGAAACTGAGCAGGGGAGTAACAGGATAAACAGAAAATTACTGCACGTTTCCAGCGTGCCAGACGCCATGCTAACTGATTCACGTTGCCACCTCATCCTAATCCTTGCAACAATACCTTTAACCAGATTTTATTGTCTTATTTTACAGGGCAGTCAAGTTCATAGTTGGGGAGTGTTACAGCCTGTGAAAACTAGGAGAATTTCACTTAAATCTTCAAAGTCTGGTACCACATCCAGCACATTCATGTCAGACATTGTAATCGTCATCTTTAATTTTTTTCAATGTCTTTAGTATTTCTACTTTCAACTTTTGAACATAAGCGATAGTTATACTATTTTTTTAAAAATCTTCTTGTCTGATCATTTTCACATCTGGGTTAGTTGTAAATGGCTGATTTTTCTCCTTATCATGCTCAGATGTTCACGCTTCGAATGCTTGGCAGTCTTTGAATACCTGACATTGCAAGTTCTGCATATAGGCTTGTGGGGTTCTGGATATAGTTTTCTGAATATTCTTGAAAAATTTTCTGGGCTGCAGTCAGATTACTTGGAAATGGTTTGATCTTTTTTGGGGTCTTGCTTTTCAGTTTGTTAGGTGAAAGTGACTCCACCTAACTGCTCCTCGGGAGCCCCTCTGAAGCCCACATATCTTGAGATTTTCCGGTTAGGCAGATGGCCACTGGCACGCTTCTCCTTCCTGGGTGCGAGCCAGACACACGTGCTGCTTACCGTCCAGTGGTCGCCTTGCCTCGGGTGCGTCCTCGGCTGCACACACTCACGGGGGCACAGCTGGCTGCTGGGGGGGCCCCTCTTCACATCTCTCTGCTCCACTGTTCTGCGTTCCAAACTCGAGACCTTTATTCCGGCTGGACTCTCCAGGCCCACTTCCTAAACTTGGGGTGTGTATTGGGTTCTCTCATTCTCTGCTCCACCCCTCCTGGTGCCATAACTGGAAACTCTCATTGATCTCACATAATTTGTTTCTAATTTCTCTGGAATTAACCATCGTTCTTCTCTGATGGCCAGTATCTTACAAAATATTATGTGTATACTTATTTGTGAATTTTTTCTTTCGGCTACAAAGGTGAATTTGATTCCTTTCATCAGATCTCAGTCTGAAGCAAATGTCAACCTAGGTATTTTAATGTGAAAATAGTGATTTATGCATAGATTTTTAAGACGGAGGGCAGAAGAGTAAAGGCGGGTGGCAGATGCCTAAAATGAAAACATAGTTAGGATAAATGACCAAGATAAACATGATGCGACTACGCTTGTGTGACAAAGGCTGGAGCAAATCAGGAAGACGTGATCTGTTGTCCCAGGAGGAGAGGTGACTCCTTCTGCAACTTGGAGAAACCCCTGGGCTGCTCCAGAGCTAGTCTTCCAAGCAGGAGCCCAGCCTTCCTTCCCTGTCTGAGCCCTGGCTGGTCTCCCAGACATGCTCTCTTCATCCTCTCCTTCTTCCTTGTGGTGAAAACACCATTCCAGGTGGACTGGACGTCGGGTGCCACCTTAGCTGCTACTAGCGGTGCTCTCAGGTCATCACCTACCTGCTGTTAACGTGTGGAAATGAATTTCAATATCCTTTCACTGTTATTAAAAGTCCATTTCTGAATATGATTCTCATTAGTAGATAATCATAGAAATTTGGGGTGTATTTCTTTATTTTGGACTTCATGGACACAGGCCTGAAAAGTGATGTGTAAAAGAGCAAAAAAAAAAAAAAATTTTTGAATTATATTCTAAAAATACTAAGGGAATTATTTTTTAAAATATAATTTCAACGCTTACTTTTATATAGTGATTATATCTGGATTATTTTAAGCATTTTGTATTCTCTTATTTCTGGTCTCCATATACCCTTGTCCTTAAATCAGTTTGTCTATTATATTTCTTATGAGCAATTTTCATAATAAAGGTTAGAAACATCTAGATAAACTGCATGCCTGCCTCACTATTCAGTGCAATCTAGAAGTCCCCTAACGGGAGGGATTATTTGAGTTATAATTAACATTGAGACTGGACCTTGATTTATTTTTCACATGAATGGAGTTATGTTGAATGAGAACTACATCTTGTTTAACACATAATTATCATTTTGGTTAACACTTCACATGTGAATCAGGTAAATACAGAGAGGTGCCCGTTTATAGCTCAAATATTTGAAAACTGGGAAAAATATTTTATTTTATTTCAAGGAGTTTTTGTTTTCTCCATTCACATGATGCTAAAGGCAGGAGTAATCAAATTAATATAGTTGATAGTGCATAACTGATAGTTATTGACAGAAATAACAGACTTTCTATTACTTGATATATTTTATGCTCGTATTAATATACAGAGCAGCTTTGATATCTATCAATGTCTGACTGAAATGACCATTCTCTGACTTTACACAACCTTACAATAATGCTGTGCCTCCCTTCCACCACTGATTTTAGGGTGCTCTGCTCAATTAAGTGAATACTCCAGAAGGCATTAGGGGTACTTTTTTGATATCATAATTCCTATCAAATAATCTGAAATGTTTGGTTGTATTACTTTAGCGTATAACTGATACTTGAAATTGCACAATGACAAGCCATATTCACACGTATCATATTGAAAGTTAAAAAATCTTTTTTTTTTTTTTCCTGTTAGCTTATAGATTCTTATGTTTTTGGAAGCTAGGCGCATTATGGTATATTGAAAAAATAAAAGCTTCACAATTTGTCTTTCTTTTATTATCGAGGTTTTAAAATGTTATGCTACAAAGACGTGTGTTAAGAAAGTGATCCTGCCTGTACGTCCCCAAATAGAAATTAAAGGAAGTGTCCTCTGCTTGCTTATGCTTTCACTCCCCTCTGCTGTCTCCTCTGTCCTTCTGGAAAATGAATGATTGACTGGAATGGCCCAGACGTCAAGTCCATTTCTCTTTGTGCCTTGTTCAATGTGAAGACCCGACAGCCAGAGGCAATATCTCCTTTAGAAAACAGGGAATTATTTAGAGAGTGCACCCACACTGGGAAGATTCCAGGGGGTTGTAAAGGCAAAAAATAATGCTTTCAAATCCACAGAGATGTCATTCAAATCTCAAAGCTAAGTACGAAAAAAAATTAAGCAGCCACGACTTTTAGGTTGAATGAAGCTATACAAGCTGAAAGTGCATTTTTGTTACATAGCTAACAGAAAAACTAACAAAAAGTGTCCACCTAGAATAAAGAAGATAAACACAATATTTACAAATACCAAAAAATAACTGAGGTGGAAGAAAACTGCTGAAACCTTAATATTTTACAAAGTTACAGTGTTACTTATTCATACCAATTTAGTGAATTAAAAAAGACCTGCTGGCCTAGCGCACCCAGGAGCAGTCCCACATACATCCCAAGGTCCCAGGTTCAAGACCCAGGGCTGGGGGGAACAACCTATGTGAACAACCTTCATTTCTGCCTTCACCTTTCAAAAAAACTAATTAAAATAAAAAAGACTATTATTTCTCATCCCTAAACTCTTTTTTTTCAGTCCATGCTTTCGTTCCATTTTATCAAAATTTTTAATGTCCTTCTTCAACTCACACATTTTAATGTGGCATTTGTTTTTCACACTGTTTTCGTAACGTAAATGCAAGGTTCCTAGGTCTTCAGTGTATAAAAACATGACAATAGCAAAACTAATTCAGTGGACTGCTTCACCAAGCATACGTGCTGAGGATTCGGGGAGCCAGTATGAGGAACAGAGTTCCAAGCAGCAAGTGGAGGTCACAGACATGGAGCAGCAGGCCCACTCACTTTCCTGGGCCTGCAGGAAGCCAGGCCAGCCTCGAGCAAAGTCGTTGAGTGTAAACTGCGAGGTCAGTGTGGCTAGTTCTCAAAGGGGAAAAATTAAAAGGAGAGAAGAGGAATATTGTGAGATGGGTAGAAGGGAAAAAGTCAAGGATGAAGGGGAAAATAACTCTTTCCAAAGACGCCATCCTGGAGATGATTAATCTCTCTAAATATTGATGCTTGTGGAAATGCAATTACATAATGAAGTCCAAGGACACCTGAAGCGCTCATGCACTGATTTTAATATTGGCTATGAAGAAAAAGCTAGAATTTTGAGCGAACAAATTATTTTTATTATACAAATGTGTTTTATCCAGGAGATGGGCTTCTTTAAGCTCTCAGAGTTCACTGCGCACCCTTAGCAATGCTGTGGGTTCTGCTGCAAAATCACCATCAATCAACGCGAGGCTGTGTAGAGCCACCGGGAATGAGCTGTACAGAAACCTGAAAACCTGTACAAGACCGCATGCCTGCCTGTCTGAGACACACCTGTGTCAAAGCAAGGCTAGTTTATTTAGATTATGCTAGTTTTCCTAATATATTTTTCTGCCTGACTGAAGGAAAACATTTTTTCTATTCAAATCCTCTCTCCTACTTGGACATGGACCCTTGAATTAATTCCTCCTTCTCTGGATCAGGCCAGATGCTGTAATTACAATTAATACAGCCAGCTACAGAACATACCAGAATTCAAATTGGACTAAGAGAAGGGAGTGAATGAGGAGATCTATTTTGAAATGAGATCTAACTAGAAATGCTCCTATGGAGTCCACCAGGGGGCAGCTCCCCTGTGACAAGCTTGCAGCAATGGCCTGAGAGCCCTCCCCCTGTGGAAAGTGCTTGTCACCAGACACCACATCAGCTCTGTCACACTTGGACCTAACCCATCAGAAGCCCTGCCCCATGTCCTTGTCTTATGCAGGGCCGTATGCACCAGCGGGGGCTCTCAAAGGAAAGGAATGTGGATATTGGAGGAATTTTAGTAGCAAGGACCTGGAAAGTTTCTTAAAAATCACACAAATTCTAAAATATTAAATAAAAGCCTAGAACCTCTCAGGTGGATTTATTATTTCCTGACCAGAAATGCAATTGACCTGTAAGTGAACAACTTCAAAGGATAGAAAGTTACGATCTAAACTACAGAGAAACTTGGGAAAGGAGATTTTTTTAAATGAAGATGACCACAGAGAGCGAAGTTTCCGGGACAAAAATTCTCTAACGTGTTACACATTTTGCTAGGATCATATATTATAAGTGAAAGAGAGTGGTGGGAAGAATTGTAAGTTGCACTGTTACAGGAAATCAAAGTCAAAGCAGAGGCAAAGCAGTACTGGTGTCAAATGCATCCACAGCCTTCCGTACTTATAATTAACTTCCTGATAAGGCACTATTTTACACCGTTCCCACTCCATGATGCTTCCAATCTGATGAAGAACAGCAGTGAAGAAAGCTTCATTTAGAAGGCCTTTAGAAAAAGCTCTTGTTTTCTGTGTACAAACACATGGTGAAAACTCCTGGCACACTGCTGAGAGGGGCCTAAAAGGGGATGGGGCGGTGGATGCCTGAGACTTTGTTCAAATCAACAAAAGTTTAAACAGCACCGTCTAATGTGATCAACAAAATGACAAACGTTTCTGCACAAGTATATAAATCACTACCCTAAATTTTCCATTCTGTTTCACTAAATATAATTAAATTCGCATATATCTAAATTAGCAGAAACGTGGCTTGGGGCAGACTCAGTATTTCTAATTCTGAAATGTGACTGACCCTTAGAGGGCTGCTATGGAAAAGCATGAGCATAACCAAGCTCAAATGTCCTAGCAACTTTGTAAGAAACACTTTCTTCATATTACTAAAACTAAGGAGATCTAATATCCCTAGAGCACCTTCCTCAAGCTATGTTAGGTACCATCTAAGTGGGCCACAGTGACCAGGTATTGTCAACTTCAGTGACGTAGCAAGAATGAACACTCATATCTCCACGATGAAATTCTCCTGCAGGTGACTTAAGGTTGGCGGTACCTGAGATGCAGACATCAGGCTCCTCCCTGATTTTGGCTCGGACATTCCTACCTCATCATCTTGGCTGCAGTTAGTCACAATGTCTACATTAAAGCCTTTAGGAGGGAGGGGAGAAAGAAGAAAGAATTTGTAGGCCCCCTTAGGTTTTAAGGCATGTGATTCAGAGGGCATGTACTTCAATTCTGCTCAAACCATTGGCCAGAACTGGTTGTGTGATTGAGCCTCACTGGCAATAAAGGAGACTGGAAATATCAGATAACTGGGTAGTCGTGTATTGGTTACAATGCCTGTTTTTATAGTTGGAAAGGGGAAGGCCGAAGCATTTTTCCGTCTCTGCCTTGACAATGTCCATAGACTGAAGATACAGGAATACTAACCAGACAGACACAGGTGCTTTTATTTTAGTCATTCAAAATTCCTCATACAGTTTATGCAGGCGCACACTGTATACAATGAATAGTCTCTTGATAGCAAAATGACTGTGAAGTTTTCCAGATTTCAAACCCAAATTGGGTTTACTGTAGAATCTGCTGCCATTCTTTATGCATATTTAAGATTTCTGTTTATATCTTTGGATTTTTCTAATGTCATTTAGAAGATTTATGATTTATAATTTATTTTCAGTTAATTATAGCAACTCCATCCCGTTGATACCAAGAAAATGAGACCACCTTCATGATCAAAATATTGGCAAATTAACTATTACCAGTTATATACTCAATGTTAATAGATACACATCACCAAAACGTATATCTAACACCAGAGAGTTTTGCGAGTTCTTTTAAATTTTCGAAGAACAAGCAATACTAATGCTATATAAACTGCTACAGAGCAGATACGAAGAAGGAAAACTCAAATGGATTGATGTTAATTTTAGAACAGACATTCTCCATGGACATCCTGCTCCATCCTGTGTGCCCTCATCGAGGACACTGTGACTTACACGTGGTGACACTATCAATCCTAATGATCTGAGAGTCGTTGATCACTGAATACATTATTCATAATTAAAAGTTATTTTCAAAATTCAAAGGAAGATGAAAAGTACTTATTAAGACTTATGATAGCCATGAATTTTTCACTGTCTATAGATGGGGGCACATTGTTAGTTGATCTTTTTAGATTCTGACTGTCTCTTGCTCACTGAAAAATCACTCCAACCTAGTGATTTTGGATACACTACTTACGTTCCAGCCATCATTATCCAAGCAACACACATCAAAATGTTGTTTCAAAGAGGATAGACACTTAGCATGTCATTCATTATACACTTATGATTAATTAACCTATATTAACCGAAACTTACCTTTGTGTGTGTATATAGTATATATGCTATGAGAAATGCAAAAGAATAAGATAAAAAAGGAATAACATAAAACTTTCAAGATGTTTTACATATCCCTGTGGGTCATAAGCTACTCCCTCTGGGTAAACTCTGCTAACCAACCCTGGAGTCCTATCTACCCTCTTATCTGAGCTAAAACATTGCAAGTCTAAAGTACCCATACAGTTTACTGGTATCTGAAAGCCCCAGATAAGAAAATGGTGTCCATTATTATGAAAATAGGTTCTCTCCTATGTTTCCTTCTCTTTCTGCCTCTTTTCATTTATTACCTTCACTTCTTATCATCATGATACAGAACCCTAGTTTTCCTTAGGCACTGGAGGACAACAAATATTCAAGAAGCCCTTTGAAAATGTGTTCTCATGGAGTTTCCTAATGCCTTTTCCTTCTAGCCAGCTTGCTCTGAAAGATTTCAGTCTGCCTGGCTCCCTGGGATCCAAACTGGCAGTGCTCGTCTTTGACCAGAAGTGACAGAGTGGACAGTTCCTCTAATGATAAGTGAACACCCTCAGCACAGCGGAAGGACAACTGAGCATCAGGCTCCTCACTTTCAAGAAAAAGTGCTTCCATGAAAAATTGTCCAAAGTGCTGGGAGGCCATTAGCAGCGAGCTTGTGTGGTGCAAAGTGAGTGCTTCACTCCATGAAAGCTAAGGTTTGGAGCTTCGGTAACTAAATTGGGCTCCATTATCACTTAGCAGCTCTTCTGGAATTGCATAGCCACTCTTTTAGTTTGAACTGAAGAGAGAGAATATCGTAATAGCCTGTGGCCATTTTCAGAAGGTAATACGAGAACTAATGACTGTAGGCATGGTTTAGGAAAACCCACTTTCTGCCTTGGCTGTTTGTTTAGCTAATATAAGAGTTTTCAAGATATTTATGTAATATTCATGCTATGTGAGAGTATTATTCTTTAGTTGACATATAATTATTGACATGAGCATTTTTTCAGCTTTCTCAATAATTCTTTGTAGATCTGTCAGTCTTTCATGCACGTGAGGTCAGTTAGTTTCAAAGAATATAAAGTGTACTATACAAATGTTTGTTATGTTGATTCAAATGGTAATAGAGGCTTCCTAATCACCTCTGTGTGTGTTACAGCATGGTAATGCTAGAAGAAAACCCCCAAAGACATACTATTTTTTCCATGAATATATAATACAGTCAAGTATAACTAAGCATAAGCTTTTTCTTCACTTCAGTGAGTGTAATTTCTAATATGCTAGGTAAGATTCCAAATATTTTGTTACAACATCTAATAATTACATATATTTATATTAATTCTCTTTGAGAAATTAAAAAAGTCAAACACTGAGTTTATCTCAGTTTGTTTCTTAAAAACAGAGTAATGCAAAGTTCTCCTTTCTTCTTAATTCATTTCCTCTTGTGGTGCATATATCTGTGTGTGTGTAAGTGTATATACATACATGTATATACACATACACACACATATATTTGTTTCAGTACAGCTGCTATATCTTAGAGTCTTTGGAGGCAATATCATTTATTCTTCTTAGGAACATTATATTTAATATCAGTTTCTAACTCCTTTCTTTGTGCTCCTTCTCAGTCGTCATCTCTCTAAAATTCTTCCATCATGGCATCAGCGTGGCCGTATGTCCTCTGAGCAATATTTCCCTTGAAAGATACTGTCATTGCTTTTCAAAGCCTGCATACTCACTATCACTAGTGGCCTGTTGAGTACAGTTTCCACATTTCCTCTTTCTTCACCTGTTAGTCTCTAGTCCCTGTGATATCTCAGTGATATTTGCAGCTCCTGTGTTCTGATGCATAAACTTCTATTTTTATAAGTAGCGACAGTTTCCCAAATCTCCTTGCACGTAAGTTACCTGGATTCAATCTTGTAATCTCCAGTTTTGATCCTCAACTTTCCATATTTTTCACAACATTTCTTTTATATAATGATTTTTCCCTTTCCATTGTGTCATGAATTTTCCACAAAGTTTACATTCACACTATTTTTATAAGGTGGGTATCTAGAATTCATCTAAATTTAAATTTGAATTTCATAGTTGACACATTGGGGAACAAAATAAATGTACTATGCTGTAAAAATAATTATTTGTCTCTTCACAACTGCTCACGGTCCTCACAAAAGAATACTTTGATTAACCTTTTTATAAAATGCAGAGCAACTAGAAAGCAAGACTTCTTGCTATGATTGTGGAGATCAGCAAATCCTCCCAAAAGACTGTTGCCAGAGCATTCACAAAAGCTATTATTTCACTGCTCTGGAAATACATGAAAGGCACTGAAATGAGAAGTCTGTCATATCTGCTACCTTTAGAGAAGGGCCTTGGGAGTTTGTGTCCTTTCCTGAGCTCAAACCCCAGCGTGGCTTTCATGTCAGAACCGCACAGCCGCGAGGGTTGAAGACACTGGTGTTAGGGACACTGGATCATGGCCACACCCATCAACACAGTTGGAGGTGGGACTGGCTTCTTCACAGCAAGCAGACAGGCGAGAGTCAATTGTCTGATTCAGTGAGCGGGACAGCATGCATGTAACTGGGTCCCGCGTGTCTCTGGCTGACGACGTGCAGATGTCCAGTGACAACGGAGCACACTCGAGCTGTTCAAGCATATTGGTCAGCACTTCGGCTGCACGCATGTGTTAGAAGACCTTTCAAGGACCACAGGGAAAGCAAAATTTGGGTAACTTGAAAATGACCTGGCCATCGAACGTGCTCCCTACCAAGCCACAAACAGGTCTACGTGCAGATGACAGAAAGCGTAATTCCTTGTTGAAGCGTTTGAACACAACCTCCGTGGATCCACTGGGTGACCAACTAGTCACATAGATACAAGCGAATCTCCTAGGAAAACTAAAAACCTGAGCCGAGACTTGAGTCTACACACTACAGAGTGGCAGGTGTCACAGGTTATGTTCAGGCACGTTCCAGAAACCAGAATAAAGAAATAAAAAACAACAAAAAATTGACAACTACCATCAGGGAAAAATATAAAAACCCAGAGTTGCTATAATACATAATCTAATGGGCTATAATACATAATCTATATCTAATTTGATATAGATAGGTATTATTTGTGAAAAACTTTTATCAAGTTTTCACAAAAATTTACAAGAGATACAAAGGAAAAGAAAATCATGACACATTGTCAGGAAATGAAATAACATATAGAAAATAGAAGCTGCCCCCTCAGAATCCAACGATATTGAATTTAACCAAAAAAGTCTTTGAATGTGATACTTCATATATGTTCAAAAATAAAGAAAGCCATGGTAGAAATGAAAGGAAAACATGACCACAATGAATCAAGTAAAAATTAGTTATAAAAAATAACCAATTCTGGAATCAGTACACAAAAATGAAAAAGTAACCATGACAAAAGGTCGACATGTAATTCCAAAGGTCAGAAGAGTCAGTAAGTAACAATGGTCAAAGACATCCCAATTTGGATGAAAATTATCAACAAATCTCAACAGGACAAATACAGGAATAGTCAGAACTGGTCACATTTTATCTGTTTAAAGTCAAACACATAGAGAATCTTGAAATAGCAAGACAAAATGACTCATTTTATACAGGAGAATGTCACTTCAATGAATAGCTGAGATATCATCAGAATCAAATGGAGTCGAGAAAGC
The DNA here is from genome assembly GCA_004363575.1 of Solenodon paradoxus. Lineage (NCBI taxonomy): Eukaryota > Metazoa > Chordata > Mammalia > Eulipotyphla > Solenodontidae > Solenodon > Solenodon paradoxus. The sequence goes on from RJWH01002637.1 coordinate 74,852, forward strand.
AATAGAATAATGCTAAAAGGAGTAAAAAAACAAACAAACACAACTTTAACCAAGAATTCTACACCCATCAAATCCATTCTTCCTATCCAATATGTTGACAAAATAAAGACACTAGAGGAAAGCAAACACTTGTTGCTTGTAGGCTTGCCTTACAATAAATATTAGAGGAAATCTTTCAAGCTGAAAATAAAGGATACCTGAGGGTTCTAGAAATGATGGCTCTCATACATGGCAACAGTAGGTTAGTTTTTGTATTTCAGCACAAGGCATGTTTTATTTGCTTTACCTTTTGTTGTCTTTTGGAAAGTGACTATAACCTATATAATGTTACGATGCGTTGTTCCTTCAAAAAAAAAAAACCTTTTAAGATAAACCTAAATAAATAAAATTAACTTTTCTAAAAATTGAACTGTGTTTTCCAAATGCTGAAAGTTCAGAATGAAATTATAAAATTTTACTTTCTACTGTAGAAGAGGAGTTAATTTTTTAATTTTATTCTCAGGTTTCCTTACTTTATTCTTGGAAAATATATCTAAATAGTTAATACTTAATACTTAAATACTTAAATAATTACTCCAGACTTCTGCATTTAAATTATAGCCAGAATTGTATCAATTATTTGGATTTATGTTTAAGTAGTTAACTAGTATCAGCACTGTGGGCAACACAACAATTCTCATTCTACAGAGCTCCTGTTTTCCTGAGTGTTTACTTTTATTGATCACTTGGTAAACTAGAGTGTATCCTCTAATATTTCATTTTGAAAACATACATTCTAAAGTTAACCATATTGGTAAACCACTTTCTGTATGGTGGGTAGTTATGAATGACATGTGGCTAAATATAGAATTTTATGTTCAGAGAGCGTCCTTGAGTCTTTGAAAATGAGTTCATATGAACTCCATATTTAAATGTGAAGTCTAAGAAAAGTCTTAATTTTTTGCAGCTTTGTATGTAACTTCTTTCCTCAGCTGTGACAGTTGGGTGTTTTTATCAAATTGAAACATTTGTAACTAGGATATGTATAACTTTTTATCTTTTGATACAATTTCACCTTTTCAGGAAAGTAACAGGCTTTTACAAAATCTTGACTCAAAAGTGCTTCCTTTTAACTGAATTTTTTCTTCTTAATTAGTTGACTTTTAAAATGATTTTTTAACATAATAATTACATTATTTCCTATAACTTGCAATTTGTTACCTATTCTCTATATTTTCATGTATAGCTTCACCCACAATGCTGATCTCAGGAATAACACAGATGTAGTCATTACTCAATACACATTTCTGAATAAAAAGAGATATGAACTTTTTAAAGAGACATATTATTTGCACAGAGACAAATGTACACATTTACTGGCTGGACTAAAATTAGAATTCATGGCTCAAACTTCCCATTTCAGCAGTCATCCTAGCATAGCATCTAATTCAGAATCCCAACTCAAAATGCTGACTTAGTCAAAAAAGAAAAGTAACCGTCCTGCCTTCCCGTGACCATCAGTGAAACAGAAGGGGAGAGAAAGCTCTGTGATGTCCCCAAGCTTCTCCATTATCTTTGAGAGTAGCTAGAACAGCGTCGGGCCCCAAAGAAAAGAACACTGATAGGGTTCTACAAGAGGTGGTAGCAAGAAGCAGGTCAGCATACAAGATGATGTCACAGTTTAGTTTTCCAGTGAAGAGACTGGAAGCAGCAAGTATGAAATGAAAGGAAACCAAGTCAAAGAAATAGTGGGTATAGTCACAGCTTTGTCTATGGACAAGTATAGTTGGATAAAAGAGAGAAGTACACTTTTCTTGCTAAAGAACAAAAAAAAAGCTTGAGAAAATTAGGTAAGTGGTAAAGAAACCAGAAAACTGCATTTTCCAAGATATACTCCTATGAATATTAATATAAAGTAATTTTATGTTAAATGAGGTGAGACTGTGGTTTCACTTGGGAATTTCTGTCATGTCATGGTCAGAATGAATTTTAGCATTTTCTAGATGTCATAGATCTGCAGCAGCTCAGCCTTCTCCATTCACTGAATGCCTCCTCTGCTGACATTTCAGTTTTTCCCCCTCAGCTGATGTTTATTCAGAATAAGCATTCTGTACACGAGCTTAGGTAACGTGAGTCTGTGAATCTGAATGACTAGCTATCAGAGCTCTTCTATAATCAGAGTTCTATTAAAGTTATCTAACAACACAAGCCTGTGGCTTGATTATTGAGAGGTAAATCCAGATAAGTAATCTCTAGGTAGCAAGACTGAACTTGGCTCCTGAGCATCATTTGGAATTGACAACTTGCTTTGGATGTAAAATTACTCAAATGCTAGTAGGTGAAAATTGTCCTGAAAACACACATCCAAACACCCCCTGAAAATACTCTTAAAACCCCTGACAATGAAACTCATACTACAAAGGATGTTTTTCTCTTGAGAAAGACCAAAAAAAACCAACAACAACAACAAACACAAATAAAACAAACATAAATAAAAATTGCTAGACATGTTACCACCTGCAGTGAGGAGCTCTCTTTCCCAAAATATGTGGTTAGAAGGATAAAGGCTCACACAATTGCACAGCAGTTCTGCTACTATTGACAAAGTGGGGGAAGCAAACATTGTGGCTCATAGCAACAGGAAAGAATGGGGAAAATCTAGAATAATCGCAAAAAGATGTGTAGCTCATGATCACAAGGTTTCTCTCAGAAAGTGCTCTGGTTTATGAATCCAAAAAATCCAGATTAATCCTAATGCAGCCAGGAAAAATTACACTATGACAGAATTTCGAAGATCTGTACCCAACAAGCTAGATTTAAAAAAATTTAATATTTATTGAGGTCACTTTGATTTAAAAAATAATATAAACCCATATGAGCAGGTTCCCCATTCCTCCAACTTATGACCGTATACCTGGCCACAACGAAATTACCAAAAATTCTTCACCATTGTCCACTGGACTCAGCCTCCATGTTCTGTCACATTCTCTACTCATAACCACAGTTCTATTATCAGTGTCCAAGGGTTGATTTTTGTTTAGCCTGTTCCTTTGCTTTGTTGCAACTAAATAATAGATTTGATAACTTATTTTGTTAATATTACAGTTACCTCCCTGTCTTACTATCAATTCTGTAGACTTCATTCTCTCTTCCATGGTCAAAATCTCCATGTTTTCTCTGTACTTCATGACAGTAAGAATTTCAGCAGGCATCTTGGCCAGACTGCGAAACTGTTACACAGGGGAAATGTAGAGCTAATCTCAGATTTGTGCAATTCTAGCGCTAGAGGTTGGAACAATTTCCTAATCCATTCTTTGAGACAAGATTGCAAAAAAATGTGCAAATCATATCATGAGAGGAGTGGGGGTAGACTTGAAAATGGAAGCCTTCACTGGTACACATGCATCCATGTGCAAACATACAAACTAAGACTCATAATTTCTTGTGAAGAAATCCTGACTTGTTGGACTGCATCTCTTGGATGGTATACTTCATCTAAAGATCTTGGACGGATAATAGGACTAGAGTGCGGACGATGCTCTTATATTCTTTAGAGTCTCCAGGTCTGTTTCATCAGAAGATGTAAAAGCAAGATATAAAAATGATTGGAGAGAAGGTTGCTTCTTGGAATGTCTAAATACTGCATGTCTTCCTCACCTATTTCCACGTATTTAAATATAGCCATAAAATGCAAAAAAAAAAAAAAAATCTCCAAACTCCAAACTGAAAAAACTTTCCAAAAGACTTTAAGATTCAGGGGTGAGGGGGTGGGAATGGGGGTGAGGACAAAGTTTCTATTCACAAGTATCTAATACTGACTGGTAACATTTACTTATAAAACTCTTTAATATTAAATCTCCGTATGTCAGCGAGGTCAAGAAAACAAGCAAGGCAAGTAAACACATATGAAAAAGGTACATTTCCTCGAAGTTAATTTGATCATTTTTGTTCACCAATTCTGCTGCACATTTTAAGATGTGCATTAAGAAAAGACACTAATTACCCCTTGGAAAAGGATTAGCCTCAAGCACTTTTTTTCCTTTGGTGAGAAGCAGCCCCGGACACAGGGTGCCTGTGCCGCCTGAAGTCCAGGGAAAGCTGCAGCTTCCATGGCGTAATCGTCTGGGAACGCGGCTGGCCAGCCCTTCAGGCTCGGACCCAAGCCAGGCTTTCATTCCAACTGCATCAGACCCTCCGTGGCCCTTAACATACTTACACTTTATGTTTAGGAAACCAGTTCTGAGATCTGGGCCATCAGTCCCATTTCAATTTCCTGTAGTTATCACGTGTCCATGTGCAAATAATAACTTACTCTTTAATACATTCCCATCTTTTCCAGTTTATTTATTTTAACTTTAGAGGCTTTAATTTGGATGGTTTCAGCTCAGTTCACTTCTCATGTCACTTCTAATAGCATCATGCCCAGTTCTCTAATTTTCAGGATAGCCTTTTTTCTTTGCAAAAATAACCACGCTTCTCCTCCTCAAGTTTTTCTTCCTGGAGAATGCCATACCTATATTCTCCTCGCCACCAGCCTCTCTCCTTCCAAATTAAGTGTCTGCTGCTCCTATCTTGGCAGTAATCTATTTTTATTCATTTTTTAATTTTAAGGCAAATCTATTTTAGATATTCATGTTAGCAAAAATCTTATCTGTGATAGTTTGAGAAACATGTTTGGTTATTAAGCCAACTTCCCACAATTATGACATAAATACAGACATCCTAAACATTTACTTCCTTTTAAAACAAACTACTTTCTGGTATCTGTGGGCAAGAAACTGTTCATGCAAATTCCAGTTGCTGCAGAAAACGTTCACTCTTTCTCTCTCCTCAAACTGTCAAGCACATTACAGCAAAACACATTATCCTCGTTTCTTTAGCCCGTATGTCCTAGCATCTGGCCTATCAGTCACACACAGTCACTTGCTGCAGTTTTCATTGTTGTATTCCTTCTCGAGCACCTTCAATGGGGAAACACTAAGACACCGAGAAAACGTTCAAATTTGCCTTTTCAAAAATCTTTTTTCCCTCTCCTTAATCATGTTCCTAGAGAAGAGCAGCATTTGTTCATCCCATGCTCTCAGTGAATTGGATGGAATTGACCTTGATCGTTGTACATCTCTATGTAAATCCAGAAGCACACTGGGAACAGACATTCCAAACTTGATTACGACGCACAACCTTTCAAAGTTTCTCACTCAATATTACCTATAAAAATTAAATGGTAGAAGTTGGACTATATGAGCTCAAATGCACCTTTCTTGGTGCATTGCTATTGCTTTCTCGCAGTCAGGCAGTTTCTTAATCTCCTATATTTAGTTCATATGGTCATAGATTTTTAAATGTTTCTTTGTTGTGTCTCCATTTATGAATCTAAATCATCACAGCTTTATTAACCAATTATTTCATTGCTATTTCAGTGTTCTGATCATACAGAGTTGTAAGAGTCATGTCAAAAAAATTGGAATAAATCAAGATAACAATTGATAAATAAAGAAAATAATGAGTTCATTAGCAGTGATGTAAGCTATACATTCAGAAATGGCCTTTGAACATTTACAAAACCATGCCAGAAATAAAGAATGGGAGATAGCAGGATGGACCCTAGAATATTTGGTTCCATAGCTCACACTTCCTTTAATCCTTTTACTTGCTTCTAAATGCATAGGTAATTCCTCAAATGTATAAACCCTTTTTTATAGTTAGTCATATAGGGATTTCTCTGTATTAACTTGTGTTCCTTTACTGTGGCAAGAGAAAAGTCATCATTAAGATGAGAACTTGCAGATTTATGGTTTCAAGACTCTAGGAGATATTACATATGAAAGAAAGTATTCCAAAGCCTCCTTTCAAAATGAAAGCAAACTTTCACTTGAATACACAAAAAGACTACCAGCTGGCTGCATTTCATGGACTTGGCGTGCTGGTTGCTAATTTTATTAGACGTGTTATAGTCCTGGAAACGGAAGATAATGGCTCCAGTTATCATATGCTGCACGAAGAAGGAACTGGGATTCAGTCAAGCTACAGATATCTGATGGAGGAGGCAATAAGCCAGGATGCTCAGGCTAAAATGAATAAATCTCAGCCCATCAAAAAGGCATGATTATCAAGTACTTGCGATGTTTAGGTCTTAATTCCTGTCTTTTCTCCATTGGACACAATGAACTTTTGAAAGCAAATATTACAAAGCAAATATTTCTATTTGGAATATTTTCCCTTTATTAATCAGTCAAAATTCATATTCCCTCTCACTTGCCCCCACTCCATCTCTACTATAACATTTAGGAAATTAAAAAACAGATTTCAACATTATTTTAGTTGTAAAGACTATTAACTAGTCACCGGAGTATTAAACAATATTAACTTTCAATTTTAAGTCAAAATTATTAGGTGATTTTATAAGATTCAACTTAATATCAGAACATCCCCCAGAATGATGTGTACTGATTGCAGCAATACTATTCTTCACTGTGTTGCAGTCAAACAGGTTTTTACAAAATCAAGAATGTGTATTTTTTAAAAGATACCTTCTTTTTAAGCTGATAAGTAATCTATAGGCATACATTGTATCTAATACATGGGCAATAGCCCTTTCCCAAAATACTGAGAACAGCATGTGGATCGTCTCAAAATGTTTAACAATGTTAACTAACAGAGCCCGGGTCTGCCTGCTAGTGGGTCACTCTCTAGAGGTGTGAGTTGGGACACATCTTTTATCTTTACCACATCACATTTCTAACTCTGGAAGATTGGGTGATTTGAAAACAGTATGCATGAGCCCTGATATTTAAAAAAAATCTTTTATATCCTAACCAACATACACATCCTAGGGAAGTATTACCTGGAATATTTGAGGACACAGAGTTACAAGAGTAATGGGGAAAAAGTTGAGCACGTTAAATCAATCTCCACATTTTCAGATTGGATACTTGGAGGCCTGTGTGTACCAGGAGGCAGGAAAAATGACTTTGTTTAGCATGTGGGGTGAGGGGGAGGGAAAGCATCCAAGAAATGAAATTGGATAAATTTAGATGTTTTGTGATTGCAGCTACTGAACATGTTTTATACTGGCAGAATATGTTCTCTGATATTGGAATACCGTCAAAACCCATCTAAATCATGCCAGAGAAATGTTAAATGGTGATGAGAGGGCTGGAATTTTAGCTGATAATAGTACTAAAGACCACTCACACTGACAAATTTGATGAAGGAATCTGACCCAGCAGATCACACAAGGAATCGAACAGTCTTCATGTGACAGTTTTACCCTGGAAATCAAGGGGATGACACCTTGACAAGAAGCTATTCCCACCCACAACCCTGATCCCTGATTTTACAGTCAAATCGCATCCATGGGAAGAACCAATCTAACTTGTAATCTGTGACAAACATGAAGATAATAGTATAGATTTGTATGACTACTAACTGAAATGTCAACTTATGTATTTAGGTGATGCAAAGCTTATCTTCAGAAAGGTATTAGTAATTAACTTTCCAGAATAACTGTTTTTTTTTTTTTTTTAAATTTCAAGAGTGGCAGAAAGAGGATATGAAGAAAAGAAGGAAGGTAGAAAAAGGAAAAAGGAGAGAGGAAGAAAGTCATAAAATCAGAGATGATAAAAATGGAGCAGAGAAAGCAACGGGAGAAAAAAGAAAGAAAATGGGGAATCACTCCTTCACCCACAGATGCAGAGCAACGAAGAAGTTAGGAAGTTGCCAGTGAAGATGAAACACAAGCTGACAAGGCATTTTTCAGTCCAACATGTTCACATAATGTTATGTTGCTGCACATTATCAGGAGTGATAATGCAAGCAGTAATTTTTTATGAGACTAAGCATTTTATTAATATGGTGACCCTTTAAATCAGTATTAAAATACAAGTGTAATCTGTCAGACTTTTTAAATCAGTCATTCACATCATCTAAATAAGAAAACATCATGACATCCAATACACATTTCATAATATATTACTTATTTTTAAAGGACAGGTACAGGTAGGCAAACAGGAAAGAAGGAAGAGAGAAGAGGAGAAAGAGCTTTTATTTAGTTTTTTCATTTAGTTGTTGGTATCTGTTGTCCCCTCAGCCCTGGGTCCTGAACCCTGATCTTGGGATGTACGTGGAACTGCTCCCAGGTGCACTAGGACCGCGAGGCCACCAGGGCGCACCCAATATGTTACTTTTAATTGAGATATAATTTAAATACATTGGATACACAGATCACAAATTAAATCAATTAAAACCAGAACTCCACTCCTCCACATCTGAAAGTTTTCTATCATGCTAGGACGTTCTTGTGTTCCCTTCCTGTTGAAATACCTTTCCCACATACTAAAAGCAATCACTTTTCTGATTTCTGTAACAAAAGCTTAGCTTGGCTACTCTTGTGTCTTATGAATGGAAAATAAAGCGTATCATTTTATTCGGGAATTTTTACTGAAAATTTTCTTTGAGGTTTAAACATGTTTGCATGTACTAGCTGTCTTTGTTAGATACAACTTTTCTATAGCTGTGCCCACAGTACAGCTTTTCTTAAAGAAAATTTCAATTGAGCCTTGATTTTTTTCAGATATTAGCAGTGATTACTCCAAAAAGGGTTTCATTGTTATAAACTGAAGAAATTTCCACAAGCCTGGGTTTTACAGATGAACTGGGAGGTGGAACAAGCATGGTGTCTTGTTCTAGCATTATGCTAAGATACTTATCTTTAGGTTCTAAGTGTTTCTGTTGTGTTAATAGGTATGTGTGCAGATGTATCTGTAGAGACATTTCATTGATTGCCTGATTTTCACTTAGAAAATGTGCCATGAATATCTCTTCCCCCTTAAATATTTTATATACATTCACTCAATGACAATATGATATTTTGCTATGCAGACACAGCGTAATGCAACGGACACTCATCCTTGTACAATCAGGTGCAAAGCTCTTTTTGTCTCCCTGCTGCTGTCTTTTCTATCTGAATGCCTAACCGCTCACTCCTAAGAATTAGGGATGGTGTCTGTTAAGCATATTATCATCTGACTAGCTCAGTGAGCAGGTGCTCAACAGTGATGTCTGCTGATGAAAACCTTTGACTACAGGTTTTCTTTCTCTAGGACAGGGAGGATTTCCAGTTTGATTGACACCATGTGGCCTCCAGTGGTGTCTCTGGCAGCTCCTAAGCCAGATCCAGCCTGTGAGGAGGTGAAACCCAGACTGAGAGCTCCCCCTAGTCGCCACCTGCTCTGTGCCTCCCGCAGAGTGTCAGTCACTGAGAAGCTGAGCTTTAAGGCTTATGACTGAAGACAGAGGTTCCATTTGTCTCCCTGCTTTTCTCTGCTACATTCTTCTTCATGTCAATTAAGGGTGAGATATATTTTTTTAATTACAACAATTTGCATGCCATTGTAACAGGTAGATTTTTATTTATTCTTTAACTAAACAAGACACTGAGTGTTTTCCCAACCAATTTCCAGTCACTAGTAGAACCAATACTCATTTACCAGTTAGAGCAGAAACTCATATAACCTGATGAGTAAATTCCATAAATATTCATACACACGCCAGGTGAGCCAATAATTTCCATTTTCCTGCCTCATCAAATTGTTTATGGTAGTCACTCACAGTAGCAAAAATGATTAATACATGTCTCTCTCTCCAAACCTGAGTACCATCCAGCAATTTAGCCTGTCACTGCCTTACACTGCAACTCCCCAAATAGTACTGAATGTGCAGAGCTGATTTTTCAAAAAAGTTTCTTTTTATTTTTATTTAGTTGTCACACTGGCTGTGTCCCCTGGACCTGGGACTCAAACCCAGGGATATGTAACTTGTGCCTTCAGAGGTGATTGACCTAACCGCTGCTCCATCAGAATGCACCAGAATACTTGTTGTGAAGGCCAAGGTGTCCCATCTGAGTGATGTGAAGAGGCTGTTTCCATCAATAGTGCTAATGCTGCCTAAGTCCTGCCGGGGATGGGGCCCGTGGGATGAGGTCCCTCCAGCATCATCAAGTCAACCAAGCCCCACAGAGAAGCCCAGACCAGAGGTGTGTTGTCCCCTTGCTCTGTAGCCAGAATGCCAGACCCAGGTATCCACAGAGTGGCTCCTCCTGAGACCAGAGGGAGACTATGCCCCAGTCCCTCTCTTCGGTACTGCTGGCAGGTTGGAGTGCTTGGCGGACGGATCTCTTCCTTCACCCTTAGGTGGCCTTATCCTGGTTCATGTCTTTGTGTCCAAATGTCTACTCTTCATCTTTTGTTTGTTTGTTATATTTATAAGTATATACATATATATGTATATATATTTTTTCAGGCCAGAAAGGAACATAATTTATCACATTAAATACTTATTTCAGAAGAAACTCAGGAGAGTCCAATATATTGGATATTTCTAAAACAATCAAACTTTAAAATGAAAATAGCAAAATATATAAAAATTCGTAATGCAAGCTTGAGTTATAATGCCTTAAGTTAAAAAAAGTTAAAAATTGGGATTATCAAGAAGAATAAGGTAGCTGAAAAGAAAACCTCAGTGTAATGAAAGTAAAATTAAAAAAAAAATGATAGCATCATCCTTCCAAATATAGCAATAGCAATAAAATGAAACAGTATAAAATATTAAGCATGCAGGATTTGGGCATAAAAGAGAAGTTTGAACCTGTATATAATATAACTTTAGGCAGATTTCTTAGCTTCTGTTTTCTCATCTATTAAATGGGGATAATAAAATCTACATCATAGGCTTATCTTTAAAAAGATAAATATATGCAAGGTTCTTGAATAGGCCCTACAGAACAATCACAAGCAAAGAAATTGAAGAGGTAATCAAAAGTCTCCCTAAAAATAAAAGCCCAGGACCAGATGGCCTTTCCAATGAGTTTTAACAAAACTTCAGAGAAGAATTAATACCTATTTTCTTCTCAAACTCTTACAAAATATTGAAGAACAAATACTCGCCATGAGGCCAACAGCACACTGACACCAAAAGCTGACAGAGATGTCACCAAAAAGGAAATTGCAGACCAATATGTCTAATGAACATAGATGAACAGGTCTAATAGACCTGTTTTTAAGTGGGGTTTCTTTACACTTTTTATAGCATCTCAGTATTTTTTGTAGCACTGGTTTTGCGGTGATAAATTCCTTTAATTTTCATTTATCGGAAAAGCTTTTTATCATTCCTTCAGTTCTGAGTGATAATCTCACAGGGTATAGTATCCTGGGTTGAAAATCCTTTTCTTTCAGCCTTTTGAATACATCATTCCATCCCCTCCTGGCCTGTAGAGTTTCAGTTGAGAAATCTGCTGACAATCTTATGGGGACTCCTCTGCATGTGACTAGTTTTCCTCTGATGCTTTTAAGATTCTTTCTTTCTTGTATTTTTGACATTATGATGGCAAATTGTCTAGGTGTAGGTCTGCTTGGGTTTCTTTTATTAGGAACTCTTTCAGCCTCCTGGATCTGGAGGTTTGCTTCATTCTTCAGGTTGAGGAAATTCTCAGCTATTATTTCTTCCAATATAGTTTCTGTCCTCTTTCATCTCTTTTTTCCTTCTGGTACCCCTATAATGTAAATATTGTTTCTTTTGATGTTATCACATAGGTCTCCAGTGCTGTCTTCATTTCTTTGTATCTCTTTGCTGGTTTGCTTGAGTGCATTTTGCTATCTTCTAGCTCACTGATTCTACTGGAGGCTTCATCCATCCTATTCTTGAGTCCCTCTATTGAATTCTTTAGGTCAGCTATTGTGTTCTTAATGTCTTTGACATCTTTTTTGAGCTGCTTCATTTCTTCTCTTTTTTGTTGTTTTCTTTTTCTTCCTCTATTATTTTATTTCCATGAGTATGTTTATCACTGTTGCCCTGAATTCATCCTCAGGTAGTTTGCACTTCTGTCGTGTTCAGATTTTCCCCTGGGGTTTTGATTGGATCCATCGTTTCACAAATATTTCTCTGTGTCTTTGCTCTGCTTGGCATTCTGTTTATGCTTCTGTGGATTAGATTTTCCTGCAGTGATGGCCTTATGTAGGGTATCAACTTGCACCAAGTAAGCCTGGATCATACTGGGATTTCTTGAGTTTTGTGGTGTAACCACTGGTTGGATTTGTTAAAGTTCTTATGTGGGTCCTCTGTTGCTGCCTGAAAGTTCAGTCTATGGGGTTGGAGTTTCTGTGGGGGATGTAGAGACTTGCCCCAGCATCCCAGCTCCCAACCACAACAACCAACTTACTTTTGGCCTACAATCAGCAGTCAGGCTGCAGTTTCATCTCCACCCTCAAGGTGGTGATAGTGTATAGCAGTTATTCTCCCTCTGGAAGCAGCTGCTCTTCTTCTTTTAAGCCTAAGGGTGGGATTTCCAGTGGGCGGGTCCTGTGGCTCTGGGGCAATTTGGTGGGATGGGTAGCGGGGGGTGACTCCCCTAGCTGCCTTCCGGTTATGGTGGTGCCCAGTGTAATTTTCTCACCAGGTCTGCTGTTCAAACCACCAGGACACTGGTCTTCCTTCTGCCCTGTGGTTAGACCTCTCCCCTGGCTCCATGTCCCAGTCCCACTGGGTGGACTCTCTGCTACTTTCATGATTCTTAGAAGGGCTAGTTCTTCCTGCAGTTCCACCCTCTCCTCTGTGGCCAGAATCCTGAGTCCAAGTCTGTGGTATAGTTCTGAACCCAGACATTTTTGCTTACACTTTGTTGTCGCAGTTGCTGCTGTGTTTCTATAGCCTCTGTGCCTGCTTTTCCTCAGTGTTTGTTTCTGGAAAAAAAGTGAATTCCTAGTTGCTCTGTGGGGAGGATATGAGTCTTGCTCCTACCAGGTCACCATCTTGACCAGAAGTTGCAAGCAATTATTTACTAAGGCAACTTTTATTTACAAAATAATACAAATTTAGATGTGCAGGCTCACTCTTCATCAAATATGTGATAATACACCATGACCACCACCATATACATAATAGCCTTCCATCACTGTCCATTGGACCCCACTTCCCTTTCTCCCAAACCCTTCTTTCCCTCTGGTAACCTCGGTTTTTTTGTCAATGTCCAAGTTTTAGTTTTTGTCTTATTTTTACTGGTTGTTTTGTTTCTTTATATTCCATATACATGAGTAAGATTATCTAGCATTTGTGCTTCTCCTTTTGATTTATTTCACTTGGCAAAAATCCCCTCTAGTTCCATCCATGTTGTCTCAAATTACAGGATTTCATGCAAGCAATTATTTCTAATAATCAAGACTGTCCACAACCCTATGAACTTTCTAAAGGGATTACAATAATTTATATCAGTGAGAATTCCCATAATGCTTCTTCTTTCCTCAGTGATTTCTTGAACAATGATTCAGGGTAGAACTTCTAGAAATGGAAATAGGTGTTCTATAAATTAGAGAAATCAATTCCTTAAATGTGTGGAAAGATAAGGTCTACAATGAATTATGCGATAGGGCTAAAGAACACTGAAATGTTCTGTACGAGCCAAAAAAGTGGGAGTATTAGCCAACAGGATAGAAGACTAAAATCCAAATTGTTGGAAAAGTCTAGAGAATAAAAAATTTTTTTTACATTAAAGATGCCTCATATTTTAATTGGTTTATAATACATTAGAAAAGATTTACTTACAATGTTAACAGGTCTATTCCTTCAAGATATTTTGTGTTTTATGGAATCAAGGCACATAAGAGAGTCATGTGGGTGAGTAGAGCGTAATCAATGACAATATTCAAAGGTCAGTGATAGAATATATGCGAGGTAAATGGAACCCAGGAGAGTTTTGAAGAAGCTGCAATTAAGGCAAAATTAGCAGCAACTGGAAGAATCTACCAGATATTAAATAGAATCTTCAGTTATTCTTATTCAGATCTTCAGGAGCGTGGAGACACGTTAATTTTAGATTTGAAAATCCTGCCCAGGATCACTTTTTCCATAACAATACCTAGCTGCAACTTGGCTTAAATCAAGACCATACACATAAGCCAAGAACTCATTCCCAGACTGACTGCCAGAGAGTTGATTCATAGACAGGAAAACTGACAGTATCGAGTGACCTGATATGTCTATGATGGTTCTGGGCACTCCTCCTTAGATGGAGAAACAAGTATTAGAAAACACACAGAAGCTTTAACATTTTAGATTGTTTGTTACAGCTGGAGATTCAGATATGGGTAATAGCATAAACTTGCCAGAGCTCCCTCTTGAGGTATCAGGAAAAGGACAACTCTGAAAACTAAGAGATTAGGACAGGAATTGTTTATGAGAGAAAATGGACAGGTAATGGTGCATATTTGGGAGGCCCCTGACTTATTCCATTGCAATACTGCCAGAGAGAGTCCTGGGGCTTTGGTAGAGACTACTGGTGACTTCATATAAGTACTTTCTGAACATATTCAGAAATGCATTGCCTGATACCTGAGAAGGGGTTAGGAATTTTAGTGAGATTATGCACATGAAATTTTATAGAAAGAAGTCTTCAAGGAAGAAAACCAAGGGAGGAGGTTTAGAAATTTATGTGGGTATTAGAAATTAGATCTATTTTCAAAAGCCACAAATGCTTCCATATTTATGTTCTACTTTATGGATGAGCATTGATAAGGTGGAGATAAGGTGGGAGACATACACAGAAATGCTGATGCATAAAAAGTTAAAAAGACCTCAGAGCTTTTGATTTATTTTGAAGAAGAGTAAGATTTTATTAATGAAGTTATGCTGGATTAAGTGATTACTTGCACTATTTCCCGTGAAATTCAGCTGAAGAAACTCAGCCTGTTGAAAGAAATTGAGTAGTCTACTTAGCTAGTTTAGAGGAAATAATCAAATGGACAAACCAACATGGGGAGGGGAAGAAAGGTAAGTAAACCCCATGGTGTTTGGACTAAGTGTTGGTAAGTGCTTGTGTGCTACTGAGCTGGCATAGGCATTAATCATTAACTTAAAGCAAATTAAATGGTAAAAGCTGAGAGGAATAACCTCAGCATGAAATGATGGTCAGGAAGAAAGTCAAAGGCCGAGAAAATTATGTCTTATTTTTATTTATATATTTATTTGACAGAAACAGACTACTTCTCTCATGTTGCTCCCTCTTTCAACATAGTGTGATAATTTCTTTTTAAGTCTAATTGTTTTATAACCATAGCCTATGGAGAGCCCTGCTTTAAATATAAGTTTCAAATTTAGATAGGAGCTGTTCAAAAATGTTAACAGATTCTGACAGCCTAAAAAAAATTACCACATTTCAACTGTTTAGCTCTACAATTTGCAAAACCAGTGAGCTAGCTATTTTATTAAATTCTTAATACGAAAGTATATGATTTAAGTTAAATTACTTCTGCATAATTGTAAGAATTTTTTAAATTAAGGTATGACATGTAACACTGCATTACTTTCAGTAGAACATAATGATATGATATTTGTATATATTGTGAAATTATTACCACAGTAGGTCTATTTAACATCCATTCCCATATAGAAGTTGTATATTTTTTCTTATGATGAGGATTTTAAGATTCGCTTTCTTACAAATTTCAAATAGGCCATGAGATATCAATAACTGATCGCCATGCCATACATTACATCTCCCAGGCTCACTGATTTTATTATTTCTGGAAGTTTGTTCCTTAGGCCACCTTCCCCCATTTTTCTTACCCCCACCCCTGCCTCTGGCAGCCACCAGCCTGCTCTCTGGCTCTATGAGCTGGGGTGTTTGCAGTTTTGTTTTTAGATTCTACATATAAGCGATGTTGTACAGTAACTATCTCTCTAACTTACCCAGTTTTGTTTTTAGATTCTACATATAAGTGATGTCGTACAGTAACTATCTCTCTAACTTACCCACTTAGCACAAAGCCCTGAAGGTTTATATACATTTCTAATATTGAAAAAATACACATGAATAAACATTATATACAATAAATGAAGAAATGAAAGAATAAATTAAAGGATTACATGATAAACTGTAACCATAGTCAATCATTTAAAAAAAAAAGAAAAAGAAAGAAAACAAAGGAAATAGGAACATGTGACATGGAAATGTGCGGGCCCTGCTAAGAGCTCAAGGTCTGGGGCAGGGAGAGTGGACCCAGCAATGGGCCCTGCAGAGCCCTGCCCGGTGCTGCTGTCCTGGAGGCTCCCATCCAGCCTCTTCCCTTCTCTGGCTGCACTTTCTTCACTTCAGCCAACCAACCTACTCATTCTGGTCAGAGTCCGTATCTCCTTTGCTTCTATTTTTATAAATGTTACTTCTCTTCTTTGGAACATTTCCTCAGAGACACCAAATTCTACCTATCTTTCAGGTCTTGACTTAAATATTCAATTTTTACTATTTCTAAAAAACATTTAGTAATTTCTCCTTTTCACTACAGTTCTGATTTATATACCATGAGAAATTTGATACATAATTGAATTTATTACATTCCATTTGTCTTCTTGCCCATAAGCCCTATTAGACACATAACTCTGGAGAAGTTGTTTCCTTTTTCACAAATATTTTGGTATCCCATCACTTAGAAAATGCATAAAACATAGCAGCTATTCAATAAATGCAAATTTATATTTTTCAAATCATATGTATCTATCCTGCTCCTCTTCTTTCATCTCCTCCCCTCCCATATCTTCCCTCCATTCCCCCTCCCTTCCACCTACCTACCTACCTACCTACTTACCTATACATAGAAGTATCAATGTGAGGAACCAATAAAGGTTCACTCAGAATAAACAGAAGTATCTCCATTACTTTTCCAGTTACATAAACATTGGGATGTGAAAAATGATTTCACTAATCTGTGAGGCAAACAATCTAATTATACATAGACTAAAGGTATAGAAATATTAGATAATAGTGAAATTAACTGAATTCATAACACATTTTTAAAAATCTTTCCACAAAGGGGAGATTATTGGAGTCTTGCCCATCTAAGAAGAGTTCATAGGTGAAAAGTCATGGGGCTTCCTTCATTATCTCTGTCTGGTTGCTGTTTCTATCAGTAACAGCAACAGATTTGCTTGTTCAGTCAGAATAGTTATATTTATCATATGACAGACTCAGTGTCAACAACAATTTCAAGAGATTGAAATACTTGTTATAGTTTGATAGAGTGGAATTTTAAGATTCAAATGCTAGGGAATTAATTGGTTTATAAACATCAATTATATACACAAAGTATGAAAAGAGCCTTTTAAAATCCATCTGTATCCCAACTTAATAAAGCAGTGTAGTACAAATGCACATTTTACTCTACTCTAGATGTAGAATTCACTTAGAGACTATCGATGAGGCTAGGCTATGGTTTTCAAATGTGTTTGTATATCTGTACCATGCTAGATCTTTTATACACACTGTGATTTAATTTTCCCAATAACCCTGACATGTAAGTCCTATAATTATTTCTACTTTAGCAACAATAAAATTATGGCTTTAAATTCAAATTATTCATTAAAACTCACACAGGTACTATGTTTTAGAACTCATGTCATTGTTTCTGAACTCTATAATTTTAAACATTTCATAAATCTAAGTGTAATTTATCACAATTAAAATACACATTTAAATAGCTTGGCAACTTTCTATTAAAAGCACCCTTGCCTTTTCTCAGCTGGAATTTGTGGTACTACAATTTGAAGAAACATGATTATAATTTCCCTCAATTCACAATTTATTTTTATAATATTTTAGTACCAGAAGTATTTCTTTAATTTTCAAAGGACGTTCTTTTTGAAAGTCAGAGGAGTAGGGGAAGGAAGTCACATGCAACTCCAAAGCTTGAATGCCAAAAATGTCTACTGGTGTGTGACTTTTAAAGCAGACTAAAAGCCCCTCATTCTGCTGCTTTTTTTTCTTTTTGCTGTTGTTCTCTTTCATTTTATTTTTATTTTATCTAAAGAAGTTAGCCAGCTGTATCCTCACTGAGACTGGAAGATACTGTCTCATATATGATGCCACTTCCAGCATACGTTTTTAGAACAAATTCTTCTAGTTTTAGGAATAACGGTTTTAATGGGTTTTGATATGTCTATAATTACAAAAAGAATGAAATATTTTTCTCTTGTGGCTATGTGTTTTGGTCCATTTATTTACTTCTTTACTAAATAAGTTTCTAGTGTTTCACCAAAGTAGAAAATTTCTGATTCTGCTAAAGCCCACTTAATATTAAACTTTTAAATCTATTTATCAAGCTAAACCATGTAACTTTTCATTAGCTCCACATTTTCCTAATGCATTATTTCATTTCTCCATCATAGTCCCCTGACTATACACATCGACTACAAACACCAGCACAATCACCGTTCTCCCTTCTCCATCCTCCTCCTGCTCCTCCTCTTCTTCTTTCTACCTATTATGGATCCATCAATAAAGACTCACCTGGCATTTCTGAAATTATCATTGACATAATATATCACTTGGTTTGAATCACTTATTCGCTATACAACCAAAATCTAATCAGTAATCCAAGCAAATATAAGTACAAAAATGTGTCCTAGTATCTTTGGGATCTTTGGACTAAGGATTTGGCCAAGATAAATGCTATTTGTTCTTTCTTTTGAACTTAGGTACTTTATTTGGTGATTATAATCTATTTTTGAAACTTGATTCTCAAAAGGTTATATCTATCCTTTTAAATGCATTTTTCTCAATATTTCTGTTCAACCATTGTTTGATAGGCACCCCAGAACATTTATGCAATTTTTATTTGCTCATACTGGAAACAACAACAAAATTGATTGCCTTTGTAAATTAGTATTGTGGCTTCCACTTACTACTTATACCATTATGGTCAAAACTTGGATTACTTAAATAATTGGCCTTTTGAATGGCAGGGCTTCTAAAAAGAGAGTAAGTCACTCTATGTAACAAAACAGAATAAAGAGTAGTTGTATAAATGAAGTCACCTTCATGATAACATAATATTTTAAATTAGTTGCTTCTGATGGAAAACTCTTACCAGGCTATTTGGGTGTATTGAGGGCATGTTATTCTGTATTAGCCACTGACTTAGTAGTGAAATACTGTCTAGGGTCATAATATGTCAGGGAGAAGAAGAGAGCTTTTTAATAATTATTTTTATATAAAATGACTGCTCTATTTTTGTTTATATTCTTTACTAATATGAAAAGGTAGTGTGGCCAACTCCCTTGCCTTCAAGAAGCTTATGGCAGATATTCAAATAGGCTTAAAATATTTTTTCTTTTTTGGTTTAAAACATCTTTAAGTTTCTTTCTTTCAAGTCTTTAAAGATTTCACAGATAAACATACTTCTCACATTCCATCGTGATGGCTATAAAACTTTCCTAGTCTTATTGGAAGCAAATTGCAGTTATTTTGCATCTTAAGAGTCAAATTGCATAGGTTTAAAAATGTTATTTCATTAAAACTATACTATTATTAAGTCCAAAAGATTTGCCTTGTTGAATATACAGCCAAGACTAGAGAAATTCTATAATAACAAATTAGTGCTCGGAGAATTATAAAAGTAGAACGTAGAAGACGACCACGGCGCCTCAGCCAGTAACCCACATCCCCGCGCCATGCTCCGCAAACCACCAGGGTCCTGGGAGGGCGCTGAGAGGCCACTGTTGACAGTGGGCAGCCATGAATACCTTGCCATGGCTGATTGCCACTCCGCCTGCTAGAAAATGGAACTGTTATACACACAGCATCTGCTGCGCTGGAGAACTGCATGCCCAGATTGCTTATTACGGAATTCCGGGGACTGTTTGCCAGCAACAGACTTCGTTTTGCCAGTGGGTAATTTGCAGTTTGCTGTGTCATCAGAACAGGAACGTGTCACATCTTCTCCTCATCACAGCCAATCCAGTGGCAAAGTCTGTCAAGAATGCAAAAAAAAAAAACCCAAAAAACTACAGAGAAAGCACAAAGGGACAGCAGATGCTAAGCAAATCGGCAGTGGACACAAGATAGCCACTCCAAGAAACCGCGAGGTGCAGACCCATGTTATTCCTGCCACTGACTGTGAGGACAAGGTGCTTGGCCACGTATGAGCCATCACAGGTGAGAGGTCAAAGGCCCCATGAAGAATGGGGAAGGGCTCCTAAAGAAAACGGTGAGTGCCAGCTTATCGTTTACAATATTTCCTGTACACTGGCTAGAAATCACAAAACATACTTTCAGTAGTTACGTTAGAAAAAGAAAAGTAGAAAATATATGTAGCCATCTCAAGATTTATGGTTGTTCATTTTAAGAAACTTCTGTCAGATGATGCCGATGCTTTAAAAGCTTATTTCTAATATTCTTATAATTCCTGCCTATATCTGAACTAAGAAAAAATTTATCTCAAAAGAGTTACATGAAAGTTATATTTGTAGTCTATAAATCTGTCTTAATTTTACTCTCACAAAATATGGGACTATTTTGAATATCACTCAGCATTATTACTTGATTATAAAACTTTTGATTTGTAATACATTTTAAAAGTTCTATTTTTACAGAAACCCACTCCTTATGGAGAGCCCCTTTTTAACATCTTTTGTGAACGGTCATCTAATGCATGCATGCATAATTCAGAGGCAATCTCACTATCACTTTTGAAAGCATTTATAATCAACCAACTTTCTAAATTTAGTCAAAATTTGCTAACTTGAGACTTTTATATAGTAGTCCCAGAGATAGGAAACTCCAATGTTCCCTTTTGCTTATTGGCACCACATTCTGTCCCTAAGACCACAACAGGTGTTCTTCTACAACAGTATTAGACCTTTACTTCTAGAAAATTCAACAGACTATTAGAATAAAATGGAGATTCTTTTTATTATTAGGTAAGGTAGCACTAACAAATCAGGCAAAAGGCAAAAATATAGTCTCTGCTTTGGCAGCAGCTTCCCCAAATCAACTCTCTAATATGAAATGGGACTGTCCATCTTTAGTGAACATTTGGTATACTTTTTTTTTTTTTTTTTTTAACCACAACTAACAAAATCCCACAGTAGAGTTTGCAAAGCAGGGTCTGCTCAACCTCACGCTTCAGCTTCAAGTTCCACCTTATCTGTGAAAAATCCCTAACCTCCATTCACCACACTACTGATTTTTTTCTTAACTGTACAATACCATTCTATTTTTTTCTGTTGCTTTACTCTGTTGACAAACTCTGTTGCATCATTTGTTGAGTCTACTAAGTGGTCAGACACTATTCTAAATTTATTTTTTTATGTAGATTATTTTATATGACTATTGTAACAGCCCAATGAGATATGCACTAAATTATCCTTATAAGAAATAAACTGAGACACAAGATGGCTATGCATTTAAGTAGCGTCACACAGTGATGAGCTGGACCATGAATCAGTCTGACCCCAGAGGACGCACTCTCAATTACCAAGAAGAGTTCATTACTGTTCAATAATTGCTGGACGCACTTTTGCAACTGTTATTAATTCAATATGACTTTCCCCATACTATTGCTTGACCATTCATGCATCATTTTCATTTCTCTTTATACTATTTCCTATTACCACAATTACTAAGTATTTGCTATTTCCAAGAAGCAGCATTCACTGAAACTGTAATGTCATAGCTTTCAGTGATGAAACTAAGCTTAAGATCGTTGATACAATTTTGCATGTTTTATTAAATAGGCTACAGGCTCCTAGGGTCAGTATGAAAATGCTTTCAAACTTAGGGAACTATTAAATATAACAACTAGTATGAAACTGAATTCTAAATGTTTCTAAATGTTTTATCTTATAGAATTAAAGTTTTACTAACAACCATTCCATGGGTTGGAAAATACATTCCCTCAGTAATTGTACAGTTCTTTTATGGTATATATTTTTAACTTTCTTGCTGCCTACAAGGAAACAATGCAAAAGAAAAAAATTGCTTAGTGGATAAGTCTGTCTTTAGATGCAGAAAATCCTGAGATCTCTTTTTGCTTTCAGGGGTTCATTCCTCCAGTGGTTTTTAACCAGTTACTCATATCTACTTCTGTATTTCACCTTCTTCTGTCAGGTGACTGGAGCAATATATGTTGTCCAAACATAAAAAATAACATCATCTGTGTGTGTGTGTGTGTGTGTGTGTGTGTGTAAAGGAGACAGTTCATTCACAATCGTGAATGCAGTGAGCCAATTAAAAAATTATCGGAGTACAAACTAAAAAAGAAGTAAGAAAGACTTACCACTCATCTCCTGTTTCTAGAACTTCAGATCAAATATATGTCCTCTTTTATACAGTCTGGAAATATATATACTCATATATATATATATATATATGAGTATATATAGATACACACATGTATCTATATATACAGATTAATTTATATAATGTTGTATTTATTCAAACAATTCAAGCCAGAAAACAAACTTGTTATATACTGAATTATTAAGGCTATTTTTATTTTAGTTACCAAATATATAGGTCAACCAATTAGGAGCGGGATTTCTGTGCATTGATTTTGAAACCATAATCAAAATTTTAATGAGAATCTTAGAAATACGACTGAATAGATCATAGAATATGATTAGAATATGATTGCCTCTACTGAAAAACAATGGGGGAGCTCTTTTTAAAACACTGCATCCCATTGTAAAATAGCTATTATTGCTGATTTTATTTCACACTTAGTTTTCAAACTGGGTGTGGGGGGATCCACTGACAGTCTCTCTGACTGATGTTGCTGCTTCTAAAATGTTTTTGCTTCGTTCTATCTCCTTATATCTTGTATATTATAACTGGAGTTTGTATTTATGGCTTAAATTTTGAGACATCTATTTATAAAATATTCTATGAAGAATCTTTATTTATGTTTTCATTTCCCTACAATATTTATGGTCATATGGTTTATATATGATAGGTAAATTAGCAGCAGTCAATAAACATATATTTAACAATTTACTAGGTTTGAGGATGGCATTATGTCAATCACTGTGAAATAAAAATGATTTAAAGCATGGTTTGTCCTCAAGATTTCTGTTCAATTTGGGAAAAAACAAATCATTTAAAACAGAAATGGGAGTGACTACCAACTTAAGGCACTACCACCTAAAAATTACACACCAATTTGTGCTCCCAGCAGGTTTCTTTTTCATCCCATGGAAACAAGTTACTGATAATTATCAAAAAAGTCTGGGCAACGAAATTTCTTTCAGAATAAGGTAAAACTTGTAAACACAAAAAAGTTAAAACTAATCATAACCACAGAAGAAATTGTATTTCTCAAAACCTTGAAATTAGAATCCGGTACTTTCATTAAAATTCTAGTTCTCAAAGACATTCACTTGGTTTCTTTATCACTTTCACAATTGCATTTGTAATTAAAATTTTTATTTAAATATTTATAAATTCACATGTAGTTGTAAGAACTACTAACTCTGGTTACTTCATGTGTGTGTTCACTTACTCAGCTCTTCCAGTTTTAACACTGGAAACTGTACCAGGAAAACTAGGTTATTGACATTGATACAATCCAATGGTCTTACCTGGATTTTTCCAGTTTACTTCTCTCTTCTCTCCTCCTCTCCTCCTCTCCCCTCGTCTCCCCTCCCCATGTCTCCCCTATGTCTTGTCCCCTCCCCTCCCTCTTGTCTATGTTCTATAAACTTTTATTATGTCTATAGGTGTGTGAATATACACCAAGATATTCAAGATACTGAACAATTCCGGATAACAAGGATTCCTGGGATTTCTGATTTATAACCACACAGACCTCCACCTCCTCTCTCCTTTCTCAGTCTTTGGCAATCACTAATCTGGCCTCCATTTCAACGACTTATTTAATTCAAAATTTATGCATAAACTCAGTAATACAATAAATTTTTAAGATCTTTTTCATTCAGCTAATTCCCCAGAGATGCATCCAAATTATGGTATGTATCAGTCATTCATTTTTTATTGCTATGTAGTATTCTATGCTATAAGCATACAAAAGTTTAACCTTTCACCTAGAGAAGGAATTTGGTTTGATTACAGCTTTTGTCTACTATTAATAAATCAGCCTTAACATCGATTTACAAGTTTTGTGTGTATATAGTGTTTATTTCTTTTGGATGAATTTCTAGGGGTGTAATTTCTGGGTCATTTACCACATGTTTATTTCTACAAGAAAGTGCCAAAATGTTTTTCAGAGTGGGAATTTTACATTCCCATCAGCAGTGTATGAGTACTCACTTTCTGGGCATGCTTGCCAGTGTTTGGTGTTATACAATTTTTTAAGCAGTCTGATAATTCTATAGTTTTATCTCACTGTGGTGTTAATTTACATTTCTCTGATGGTCAACAATGTTGACCATCTTATTTGACATTTGCATAGCCTTTTCAGTGAAATGTCTTTTCATGCTTTTTGCCAATTTCTAATTGGAATATTTTGTCATTAAGTTTTAAGTTTCTGTCATCAAGATACTTTTTTGTCGGGTATTTGCTATATGCCAACTTACCATAAAATTAGTGACTTAAAACCATTTACGTTTATCATTCATTTAGAAGATTCTAAGTCTAAAATGAGACTCACAAGACTAAATCCAAGGTGTTAACAGGGATGGTCCCCTCTGGAGTCTACAGAGTGAAAAGCTATTTCTTGCTTCCTCCAACTTCTCAACACTTGCTTTGTGACCATAGCACTCTAACCTACTTCCATCTTCACTCTGTCTGCCCTGTCTAGTCTTCTTTTCCCTTCTAAGAACCATTGATAACATTTACCACCATAACCCTCTCCTATAATGCAAGATAATATTCCCATTCATCTGCAAAGTCCCTTTTGTATATAAGTTAACACTCAAAAGTTCATAGGATCAGGACACAGATAGCTTCTTGAAGGAAATTATTCAATCTATTGAAAATATTTTCTCCAAGTCTGAAGCTTGTATTTTCATTCTCTTTATGTGGCCCTTTAAATGGCAAAGTTTTAAATTTTGGTGAAGTCCAATTTACCAATTTTTCATTTTATGGATAGTGCATTCAGTATTACATCTAAGAATGCTTTGCTTAGTCCTACATACTGAATATTTTCCATATGATTTTCTACAAGTTTTAGTTTCACATATTACATAGAATTCCACAATTTAGTTTGAATTACTTTTGTTTAAGGTATAAGGTTTAGTTTGGGATTTATTACTTTGCTTATGTATCATTTGTAGAAAAAGCTCTTGTACCTCCAATGAATTCCTTTTGCACCTTTATAAAAAAAAACCAGTTAAATATATCTGTGCAGTTTTATCTTTGAATTCTTTATTCTGGTTCATGGATTTGTGTGTATATATATATATATATATATATATATATATATATATATACACCTTAATATTGGATGAAGTGGTCCCTCTAATTTTATTCTTCTTTGATAAGATTTTTTAGCTGTTCTATGGCCTGTTTCTCTCTGCTGTAGAATAAGCACTCTATCTACATAAAAACCTTATTGCGATTTAAATAAGAATTGCATTAAACATCTAAATAAATTTGAGGATAACTGACATCTTTACTAGTTGAGTCTTCCAATTTGTGAGCACAGTAAATCTCTCCATTTGTTGAGGTTGTCTTTGATTTCTTTCATTAGCATTTAGTAATTTCCAGCACAGAGTTCTGTAAGTGATTTGTTAGGTGCATGTGTAATTATTTTATTTTATTGGGAGCAATTGTAAATGGTATGGTGTTTTAAATTTTGGTTTCCATATTTCATTGTTAGTGTTTAAATATACAACTGATTTTACGGTTGGTCTTGTATTCTTCAATCCTGTCAAACTCATTCATCAGTTTTAGAAGTTTTTTGTTTTGTTTCTTTTTTGTATAGTTTCTTTAGGATTTTCTGCATAGACAAGCATGTCATTAGAAAATGGTGATAGTTTTACATTTTGCTTTTCAATCTATCTTTATACATTTTCATTGGTTAATTGTGCTGACTTGAACTTCCAGCACTTTAGGGAATTAGAGTAGTGAGAATGGATAGCCTAACCTTGCGGAAGAATTTAGGGACTCATTTCATCTTTTACTAATGAGTGTGAACATGGCTGCAGGGTACATTAAGCAAACTGAAGTCATGCCATTCTATTCTTAATTGGTCAAGCATTTTTATCATAAATATACTTTGAATTTTGTCACATTTTGTGCATAAATTGTTATAATTAATTTTTATCTTTAGCTTGTTGATATGGTGACACTGATTTTTGAGTACTGGATAATAAGGAAAAAAATCTCACTAGATATTAATGCATAATTATTTTCTATTTCAAATTTTATGTTTTCATTTTAACACCTAAGAAAATAATTTACTTGTGTATATTAACATCTTTCGGCCTGTTCTATTTGCTTATTAAGTTCAGGGATTTTTTATTAATTCTTTCAGATTTTCTACATAAATAATCATGTCATCTGCAGACAAAAACAACTTGTTTTCCTCATTAATCTGTATATTGCTATTACTTTTTCTTACCTTATTGCATTAGCTAGAACTAGTGTGGTATGGAAAAGGCATGGTATGGGGGCTCATCCTTACCTTGTTCCTGACCTTAGAGGGAAGAATTCTCCCTTGACATCAAGTATGATGTTAACTGTAGTTTAACAAATTCAGGTAGTTTCCCTCTCTTCCTAGTTTACCAAGAATGCTTATTATGAAAGGGTTTTGTATTTGCCAAATGCTTTTTAGTACTCATTAATAGGATCATGTGATATTTTTCCTTTTTAATCTTTTGATGTGATAGATTACATTAGCTGAGTTTTTTTGAAACTTGAATTAGCCTTGCTCTGTGGGAGAAATATCATTTGGTTATGGTGTAGCATTATTTTTATAAATTGTTGGAATCAATTTGCTAAATTTTTAAAAGGAAAGGTACAGGTAAGAATGGAGGTAAACAAGCAGGCAGGCAAGAAGAGAGAAGAAAAAGAACTGTTTTATTTATTTACTTTAGTCGTTCATCTTGGTTGTTCCTCACAGCCCCAGGATGTGAGCCCTCATCCTTGGGATGTGTGTGGACTGCACCATCAGATTTGTCTGCTAATATGAAAGAAGCTAAACCATGCTAAACCACCGCACACCTCCATTTCCTAATATTTGGCTGAGGATTTTTAAATCTATGTTCACAAGAGAAAATGATCTGCAGTTTTCTTGTAATCTATCTGTCTGGTCTTGGGATTGAGGTAATAGGGGATTCAGAGAGTGAGTTAGAAAGTACTAAGTGTTGATATTTCTGCTTCTATCCTTAAAAATTATTGTAGATAATTGGTATAATTTCTTCCTTAAATGTCTGGCAGAATTTACCAGGGAATTCGTCTGAATCTTCTGCTTTCGAAACTTAATTTTTATTCACTTTCTTCAATAGGTATAATACTCTTCAGATTGTCTATGTCTTTTTGTATGAGTTTTTTAGATGGTGTCTTTCAAGGAATTGGCTTATGTAAGCTAGGTTGTCCATTCTGTGGACACAGTTGATGACAGTAGACTTCACTAATCTTTAATGTCCATTGGATGTGTTGGGATATCCAGTCTTTCACTTCTGATATTAGTCATTTGTATCCTTTCTCCTCTTTCCTTAGTTAACCTGACTAGAGGCTTATCAAATTTACTGATGTTTGTAAGAACCAGCTTTTGGGTTCATTGATTTTCTCTGTTGACTTACTGTTTTCAATTTTATTGATTGCCTCTCTGTTATTTATTTTCTTATGCTTTCTCTATTTAATTTTCTCTTCTTTTTTAGTTTATTTACACAGAAACTTAGATAACTGATTTTAGATATTTCTTCTTTTCTAATATATAAATTAAATGCTATAAATTTATCTCTAGGCATTGCTTTTGTTACATACCACAACTTTGATAGGTTGTGCTTTATTTTTATTAAGTTAAACAATTTTGAAATAATTCTTCAGATTTCCTCTTTGATCCATGCATCATTCATAAGTTTGTTGCTTATTCTCCAAGTTTTGAAGATTTTCTATTTACTTTTTTTCTGTTATTTCTATTTTAATTCTATTGTGTTCTTAGGGCAAACATTGCATGACTTCCATCTTTAAAACTT
Source organism: Solenodon paradoxus (assembly GCA_004363575.1). Lineage (NCBI taxonomy): Eukaryota > Metazoa > Chordata > Mammalia > Eulipotyphla > Solenodontidae > Solenodon > Solenodon paradoxus. The sequence continues at coordinate 102,746 of RJWH01002637.1, forward strand.
TATTATGGTGTGTTTTTATGTGCAGAATATGGTCTATTTTGATGAACATTTCATGTGATCTTGAATATGACATGTATTCTGATGTTGGAAGTAATCTACAGATTTCTATTATATCCAGTTGATTGATGGTACTATTGAGTTCAACTATGTTCTTACTGATTTTCTGCTTCATGGATCTGACCGTTTTTGATAGGGTATGTTAGAGTATCCAAATTTCAGTTATGTTTTGCCTGAGTTTGACACTTTTTGAGGTAACACTTAAGAACTCATATATTCTTAAGGAATAGAGCAATTTAATATTATGCCTTCTTTATCCCTGATTGCTTCTCTTGCTCTGAGTCCTCTTTGTAATTCAATTACCTACTCCAGTATTCTTTTGATTAGTGTTAGTATGGCACATTTTCCTCCATTCATTTACTTTTCTTCTTCAGTTGTCTTCATATCTAGAGTGGATTTATTTTAGGTAACATACAGTTTAAATGTGTATCTGATCCATTCTGACAATCTCTATTATAATTAGTTCATTTAGATTATTGACATTTAAAGTGATTACTGATATGGTAAGACTAATGTTCTTCCTCCTATCCCTTATATCACTGCTGTCATTCATTTCACCTATATGTACATATATATGTATATATAGACATTACATACATGAAATAATTCATTATTGCTATCATTATTTTGAAATAGCTGCAATTTGAAAGATTAATTAAAATGAGAATATTTTTATTTTACTTTATTTATTCTTTCTTTGAAATTGTAGATTCAGGTTTCTGATATATATTGTTTGACTTACCTTTAAAGTTTTTCTTTCAGCCTTTCTTGTAGTTCTACTGACAAAATTTCCCTCAGTTTTTTGGTCTGAGAAAGTCTACTTCTCCTTCACTCTTGAAAGATAATCAATAGGGTATAGAATTCTAGGTTGGTGGGGTTTTCTTTCCTCTTAACACCTGAAAATTTTATTCTACTCTTGTTTGCATAATTTCTCAGTAGCTGACCATAATTTTCATCTTTGTTCTTCTATATGTAAGGTTTCTACTCTCATCATTACCCAACACCCACACCAGCTCCTTTCTGGATCTTTTTCTTTATCTTTGATTATCTTTGATTATCTGTAGTTTGAAAACAATATGCTATTGGTATGTTTTTTTTGGTTTCTATGCTGACAAGTGTTCTTTCTTCCCTGGGTTCATGTTTTGGTGTCTGACATTAAATTTTCAGTCATTATTGATTCAAAGATTTCTTCTGCTCATTTCTCTTTTTCTTCTCCTCTGATATTTTCACTATGCCTAGATGACACCTTCAATAGTTGTCCCACTGCCTGTGGATATTCTTTTCTATGTTTTTCTATTTTCTATGTTTTTCCATCTTCGTTACTTGCTTTCCAGTTTTTGAGGATTTTATTGATGTATCCCTAGCTCAGAAATTCTTTACTGTGTTCAGACTATTAATAAGCACTTAAAAGACATTCTTCATATCTGTTGTATTTAATATTTAACTTTTTTTCTTTTTTAGGATTTTATCTCTCTCTTTACATTGCCTATCCTACTTTGAGGTATAATTCCAAAGAAACTGAAAACAGGATATTGAAGACATATCTACACTCCCAATTTTATTTTAGCATTACTCACTATAACCAAAATATAGAAACAACCCAAGTATATCTTATTTAGCAATGAGAAGGAGAGACAATCTGTTATTTGTGACAATATGTATGGAACTTGGGAATAAGTGAATGTAAGTAAAATAAGTACTTAAAGAAATAAAATAAATAATGGATGATATGATACATATGGGGAATCTCAAAAAAGTCAAACTCAGAAACAGAGACCAGAATAGTGGTACCAAGGGTAGATGGTGGGAGAAAACCGTGATGATTATAGTTGATATTACTGTATTACATATTTGAAAGTTGCTAAGAGAGTATATTCTAAATGTTCTCACCACCTAAGTAAATAGTAACTATTTTACATGATGCAAATGTCAGCTAATGATATGGTAGAAATAATTTTGTAATATTTAAATGTATCAGAACAATACAATGAACATCTTACATTTATACACTATTATATGCCAATTACAGCTCCATAAAGCTAGGGAAAAAAAAAACTCTCATAACACTATAATAAAAAATTCCAATAAAATGAACAAATTATTTAGTTCACCAAAGAAGATATAAAAGTAGCAAATAATCACATTAAAACCATTTCAACATCGTTAAGTCATTAGAAAACTGTAAATTAAAAGCATAACAATTATACTTCTAGAATGCATTATATTGGCTAAAATGAAAAAGACTGACAATATCAAGTGTTGATAAGGAAATAGAACTTCTAGAATACTGTTATTGGGAATGCAAAAGGAACTTTGAAAAAGTTTAGCAGTTTCTTCAAGTATAAACATATACCTAATATGTTTACCGAGATTCCCACATTTAGAGATCTTCCTAAGATAAATAAAAGCATATGTCCATAAAAAAATACAAAATTTTGTTAATAGTTTTATTCTAATAGTTTATTACTGAAACCAGCCTAAATGTTCAAGAGATAACTAGATAAACAAGTTGTGATATAACTATTCAATATAATATGCATCAGTAATTAAAAACAGTGGTATGTACAAGTAATATAAAATGTTTTTCCGAGTGAAAGCAGCTTGAAGGAGGTAGTATACATACTGGTTAAATCCACTTATACAAAACTCTAAAAAATGCAGACAGATCCTCGATATAGGAAGGCAGGTCTGTCATTGCATGAGGCAAGGAGCAGAAGGTTGGGGGAAAGAAGGAAAGAGGAATTATGAAGAATGTTAAACGAGAAGAAAAACTGAGGTGGATGAAAAACCTGCAGAGTGTAATACCATAGATATCAGGTTAAGAGAAGTTCAAAGAAAGAAGTAGTGGTCAGCAGGATTAAGTGTAAAAGTGTAACACAATTAGAATTAAAATAAAAAAATGCGCTCATTGTTTTCAGATGGCTACAACTCTAAAGAGGAATTGTAACAGTCCATGACAAGCAAGCTGGAGAACTGAGGAGCACATGTGAGGTGAGAAGTGAAGGGAAAATTAAGTAGTCAGTCTGAATTACTATTTTTTTCTTTAGAGACTCAGATTATTTTTATCACCAAAATTATCTTTAATCTTTTTGTAGAATCTTATAGACCATAGCTTTTTCATGCATTTTAATCAATACTCTTCAAATCTTTGGAATGATGTTTAGAATTGGCTATGTCAGCAATGAAGGCCATGCTTTCAGGACTATATGAGCACGGATGAAAAAGTTGCATGAGCATTAAAAGTGAGGAGTAGACACCTTACAGGACAGACTCGCTGAGCCTGGTATTCGAAAGCGCAACATGTTTAAATGTGTCGGTTTTGGTGGACAATTCCTTTGGCTGGACTTTATCTAGGTGCCACTGTTTTCGATTTGAAATCCAAAGAAACTTCATCCTACTTCCTTAAATATTTCACTTGGATGGAGGAAATGACAGTTTTTTAGGCAATTTGGAAACAAAATATAATTTGGTTTAGAGATGTCAAATTAATTTTTCCTTATTAACAGTAATAACTTGAAGCCTCAAACATCTTAAATCATATGAATAATCCATGGAAAGTCACAAAACAATAGTTACTCATAGCAGACAATCAAACTGTCCCTTATAGGCAATGCAAGCAAGAGCATCTCAATGAACAAAAGAAAGGTTCTAAAGCACCAAAGAATCAAACACAGGCCACCATGACCTAAATCAGGCAAAAGCCTCCTAATTAGTTTCCCTGCATACACACTAGCCTTATTAAGTGTTTCATGCAATATAATCAAATGTTCTTTAGAAGTATAGTCCTGACCATGCCACTCCCTACTTCCTATAAGGGGAGGAAGAATATTTTCAAATGGAAATTTTAAATCATAAAATTAAAAAGAAAAGATTGCCTATGAGTATAGAAGAGATAAAGTAGATTGCACATGGATAGCAAGTCAATTTCAGTATACTAATTTTAACTTTCAGATCTTACATTTTTTACATATTAATAAAAAAATTCTGCATTTAAAAAATCTCCAGTATCTCAAATGAAGAAACAAATATTTGAACTGAGCTATATGAGATTGATGCAATGACCACGCAAGAAGGAACTATTCCAAGTGAATAACTACATTTATAGTTCAGTTTTATTTGACTTTACATCACTAGTGGGATCTATACCACAGACAAAAGTACACAGTAAAAATGCTAAATGGTTTCAGTAACCATATTGCTACTGGTAGTGTTAATACGATTATTATTAAATTGTTGGGTGTGTATTCTGGATCCAATAAAGGAAGGCGTTATATTGGTATCATTAAGAAATGGTATTTCATCATAATTTAAATGAGACAAATGAAAGTCAGTGAAATCTGTGCAGTCCCCCCAAAATTAGATTTTAATATGAAAGTACGAACTCAAAATGTATTTCGTTAAAAAAAATCCTATAACTATTCAATGAAAAGACCTAGAAACAATGATCAATCCATTATAAGTGAGTAAGTCCTGGTCTCGAGACCATGATTTTTAAATGTCGTTCCCTATAAAAGTACTCATATCTCTTTAGAGAAATGGCTAATTTCAGATGAGCATAAAATATACAAGAGTTTAAAGTATAAGATCATACCAGAAAATTATAGAGCCAATAAAGACCATTACATGATGGCAAAAGGACTCAAAATCCAAAAAAAAGGGAGACAAAATATTAGACCATTTGACCTTCCATAATAATTTATAATTACAATAGACAAACAAATATATTTAAATTCATGAGTTCATCGTGTTCATAGTGTATTCAAAAACACACTGTTTATCCTATCATTCATCCACTGATGAGAATTTAGGTTGTTTCCATATGCTAATCATTGAAAATAATGCTGTAATGAACATAGTGGTTTTGTATTAGTGGTTTTGTATACTTGTATAAATACCCAGAAGTGCAAAAGCTGGATCATATGGTCTTTCCATTATTAAATTTTTAATAGATCTCTATACAATTTTCCATAGTGGCTTCACCCGTTACATTCCTACCAACAGTTTAAAAAGAGTTCTATTTTCTCTACAATCTTTTCAACAATAGTTAAGTCCTGTATTACTGACATAGGTCATCTTTACAGGTGTTAGATATCTCACTGTGGTTTTGATTTGCATTTTCCTAATGATAAGTGGTAACGAATATTTTTTTAATGTACCTAATGGCCATCTGTTTTCTTTGGAGAAGTGTCCATTCAGACCTTTGGCCCATTTTTTAAAAACTGGGTTGTTTGATTTATTGCTGTTTGGTTTTACGAGTTCTTTATACATTTTCGGTATTAATCCCCTTTGAAGGTATACACTGTAAATACCTTCTCCCAATCAGAAAGCTGTCTTTTTGTTTTACAATGGTTTCTGTTGCTGGGAAGAAAATTTCTGCGCAATGAAATACATTCAGCTATAACACTTACAAAAATATGCTGTTTGTAATAACATAGATGGACCTATAGGGTATTATGCTAAGTGAAATAAGTCAGACAGAGAAAGACAAATACCCTATGATTTCACTCATGGAAGACAAAGAAGCAAAATGAAAGAACAAATGCAACAAAACAGACATGAACTCTTAGATTATAGGAACAAAATGGTGGTTATCAGAGAGGGAAAGGAATAAAGGGGATGGGGTAAACTGGGTCAAAGGGATGGGTTAGTGGTGGTTGATGTTAACTAGTCTACTGGTGGTAATCATGCTATGATATACAGAGAAATCTACCTGTAAGGATGTACACCCAAAACGTATATATGTTAAAACAAATGCTCTTTCAATAAAAATTAAAAGTCAAAACAGAAAAAGCCATTGACTACTTTTAAAAGATATTAAGAATGCATTTACTATTTTGAAAACTAAGAAAAGGGAAAGATTCAAACATTCATCTTACTGTTTCTATGCAAACTGTATTGAGTATAAAAATACTCTGAGAGAATTCTATCTTTGTAGAAATATTCCACCTCGTTAATGAATAAATAATGACAATGGAATATTATATTTTGCAACTCTATTAAATTAATGGATGTAGATTATCATCAGCAGCTGGCAACATCAAAAACAAGGGATCCTTCATTCCACTTCTGGGCATCTACCCAAAAGAAACAAAAGCGCCCCTCCACAGAGATGTCCACACCCCCATGTTTACTGCGGCCCTATTCACAATAGCTAAGAACTGGAAATTACCTAAGTGCCCAACATCAGATGATGGATCAAGAAGATGTGGTGCATCTACACAATGGACACTGCACAGCCCTCAGAAGAGATGAAACTGTCATGTGAATCAACATGGGTGGAGCTAGAGGGGATGATGCTAAGTGAAACAAGTCAAAAGAAGAAAGATAGAGACCAGGTGACCTCACTCACAGGTGGAATGTGAACAGACAAAACAAAGAAACAGATGAAACATAACCAACCCTGAAACATTTGCAAGAGAACTGAGGTCACCAAAAGGGAATGAGGGCAGGTGGAGGCAAATTGTGGTGGAGCCCCCTGGACAATGGGGAAGAACACCTGGTGATTTGGTGGGGGGCAGGGCGTGCAGAAATATATCTAAGGAATGGGGAACATACACAGGAAATTATTTTAATGTGTATAATAATTACTATAATAATAAAAAAGATCCCTATTCTACTAGGGGTCATTCTTGAAAAAAAAAAAAAAACACACAAGGTATCATAAAGTATAATGTGAGCCCTGAAAAAAGCCCACACGGTACTAGCTTGAAGACAGACAGGAGGAGGGCAGGAGAGAGGAGGAAGGCGAGAGGGAAGTGGAAAAGGGGGGACAGGAGGAGGAAAAGGAAGAGGAAGAATCTGCCTTGGTCTCCGAATCTTACAGATAATACAACGAAAAAGTAAATACTAAAGGTACCCCATGGGAACATAATCAAAAAGTTACAGACTATGGCAAATTCTATAGGATTAAGATTTATTCAACAAAAAAATGAGAGGAGAGGCAAGGAAAGGGAGGAAAGAAGTGGGTAATAGAGATTTTGAGTCTTAGGTATCAACAAATAATGAAGTGACCTCAAGTTATGTTTTGTATAACAGTTGTTTACTCACAATCAGGAAAATGCAAACACTGGATAGTTAGCTGATGACACTATAATTATTGTTCATTTTTTTAAGAATTGATAATAGCACTTTATTTGTAAAGTTTTTAATGGATATATAAAACTGTTAAATCTGGAATGCACTTCACAATAATGCAGGGCTGGGAAAACGATGTGGGCTTTTCATAAAACAAGGTTGACTGCTGCTGGTCATTGGAACTGGACATGATGTGCGGCATTCATTATATTACTCTCTTCGATCTTGCCTTATCTTTGAAATTTTCCATAATAAAAAGGGTAAGATGTTTTAAAGCCACAAAGCACAGAAATGATAAACACCAAGGGCTGGTGCCACTGAAGTGCCTACAATCAATGCACCATTAATGACATCCCGTCAGGTGTCCCTCTGTCTCTTACCCCTCCTTCAGTGGCCTTTTCTGGCAAAAGAGCCTTGTTCCCTCTGTGACCGGGGACTTTCTGCCTCTTCAGGCAAACCTCTACCAAACTGTGAATGCTTTCCCAAGCAGCAGAGACGGCCCCACTCTCTCCCCCTGCGCATCTCAGGTAAGATGCCACGGTGGGGCACTCGCTGTTCCTGACGCACTTGAGCCTATAAAATCTACTGCAAGTTACGCTTTTTCTGCCTTCTTTTACTTTCCTTACTTGCCCTGGTCCCATTTTGGTAACTAGAATTTGAATTCCTCAAGGTCCTGGTTATCTCAATCACCTAAAAGCCCAAATCATTGCACAAAATTAACTGTGGTGTGAACACAGCAAGCCCCACAGAGTTGGTAATTAGGGCGATCCTTTCCTGAAAAGGCTTTATCTCATATGACTCCAACAGTTTCCTCATCAGACCGCACCCATTCCACCTTTATTGCATTACCTATAATATATTCAAAATACATTGCCAGGAATACCTATCTTTTATTATTCAACAAAGGATGGTCCAATCAGAGTCAGATGATTTATGGTTTAGTGAAAAGCAAATAAAAGTTTTCTAACGGAAGGAACTGAAAAGCTGCTGGCAATGCAGAGTCAGGCAGTGTGTGAGCAAAATGTTCAAGGCAATATTTTATTTTTATTTATGTTGGCTATGAAATAAATATTGCATCGTTGAATCAGTGGGTTTTACGTGCCAGGCACTCTTTCCTGCCTCACCCAATCACTGCAAAGCTGTCAAAACCAAAGTGTGCCTGTGAAGAGGCTATCCTCTCTGCGGGAAGGTGGGACAAGCCAGGCAGATGACAAAATGCTTCCCGAGGAGTATCGCTCCCTCTCTTTTTAATATCTTTAAAGTTTATTCCCACTTTCTGAATGTGAAGTAATTGAAGGCAATGGTTTCAAGAGAAGGAAGAGGGGAGACTTGCCTTTCTTAAGCAGTTGGGATGTGTCCGGAGAACACAGCAGAGACCAGACACCCCTCCCCCTATGCGGCATCAAGACACATGGGAGGTGATGAAACAGGCATTCCATGTTGCAGGTGTCGGGCACCTTCCTGCCACAGCGCATCAGCACAGGTGAGCGTCAGGAGCCGGCAAATGAGAATGCTCAGAAACAGCGAATGTCAGGGGAGGGCAGGCTGGGCAGCCACAGCCGGGCGGCGCATGCCCCTGCATGGACTGTGATTGAAATTACACAGTCGGAGGGCAGCAAGGGATAAGGTCGGGACAGCCCAGCACACACCTGAGACGAGCCACGGCTTTTAGAAAGACTTTCCTGGAGGGCTCATCCCGGAGAGCCAGAGCGCCCGCTGGGGACAGAGACATTAGCTTTTGGCCGTTTTTTAATTGCCCTGTATGTTGGCTGCTGCGATGTGACTCAAGAGCCTGGAGTTATGAATTATTAAAAGCTGGGCTCTCTGGGTATAAACGATGACATAATAATAGTCCCCTTCAGAGGACCCTTGAATGCTGGATAGACCTCCGCCTCTCACACACATGTGCATAAACACATACATTCTTGACACCCTCATTTTTAAGAACCTCAGTTCAAGAGCATTTAAAACAATGATCACAGATTTCTTTAAAAAAAATCCCTTTTACAGTGGAATGAAACTGATTGAAATAATACTTGTATCACATCGGCGCCTCTGACACTGTCATGGTAACGGATGTACTAGCTGACCTGTCAGAAAACCGCTTTACCCCGTGTGGGTTAACTAAACAATTCGGAGCTGAAGGTCTTGACAGCGTGGCGATGATGCTTTCCTTTGTCCAGCACCAGGCCTTCGCACGTTCCCAGGTCTGAGCATGCGTCTCTGTTTGTTGCTCCCGGCCGCAGCCGGGAGAAAGGAGTGCATTTCTAACGGTGAAATTACAGGCATTCTGACAGGCCAATGGAAGGATATTCTGAGGGTGGGCGCGTCCCAGCACCCCTCAAATTTAAATGACAACAAACAGTAGGGTTTCATTTCTTCAGTTCAGGTTTTAGCAGGACTCTTGTCAGTCAAAGACATTCAGCGAACACCTGCCCTCTATAAAATATTTCTCTTCACATACTAATTTCTTGCCTGACACTTGACAGTTTTTATAGAGAAAGATGGGAGGCAGAGCATTGCTCTGTAGGATGGAAATTTGATTCATAGCAATTTACTTATTTAGAACGATACTCCACTATGACAAAGCTGTTTGTTCCTATGGTTTACATTGTAGAGAAATTTTGTGTGTGTGTCCCAGTTTGCATGGTTTCTTAATTCCTAGTTTCCATAAAGGAGGGATATTTGTTGTCCAGTCCTTTGAGTGAATTTGTGCAGGCTTTTTACAGAAGTCCAATAATACAGACCATTGTTAAAAACAGTTGCAACTGTTTTAACCTTCCTTGTGTAGGAAAAAATGACAAAAAGGTAAAAAGCTGTGATCACGCCATTTATAATATCAACAGTCTGCATTCTGGCAAACTGTGAAGCCCTTATGTCTCTTCTCTCTCTTCGAGTGCACTTTGGAGGTGGAACTTTCCTCCCCTCTGCCCCTCATTTAATGCCAGGTATTGTTTTCTGGGAAATCTTGGGCCTGGCTACCTTCTCCCCCAAATAGGCTTCCGACTACATTTCATATGATCCTTAAGTTGACAAGTGGGACAGAGTCCAATACAGAAGCTAGAACAGGAGGCCCAGCTGCCAGGCATAAGCTGTAACACTGGCCAAGTCAGTAGTTTATCATAAAAGTCAGGAAAGTAAACCTGATCTTGTCTAGACACCAAAAAGATAATAAAGGAAACATAGCTATTTTAATTCTTACAGTAAAAGATCTGATATAATCCTGAAAGTATATTTTTACTAATCATGCCTCTATGATTTAATTTTTTTGACATTTGTAAAGAGAGGAACTAAAAACACTTATTTAAGAGGAGACTACATTCCGTGCAGCAGAATATTTTAAAATAAAAATGCTATTAAAGTACAATGGACATACAATAAATTGCACATATTTGAAGTGTACATTTTTACAGGCTGTGTGTATACCTGGGAAACCATCATTACCGTCAAGAGAGGAAAGAATCCATCCCCTTCCAGCTGTTCTCTGACCCAACGCCATCTCTCAGGGAATAACTGATAAGGTTTATGCAATTCTACTTTTGCATATTTAAAAAATTCCACACTAAGTGAAATAAGACAGCATATACTTTTGGGGGAAGGGAAAATGGTGTCTTGCTCCTTTCACTCAGAATAATTATTTAAACGACATTCCTATTATTGTCTCAATAACCCTTCATTGCTGACTAACATTCCATTATAGACATTCCATAATTTGTTCATCCATTCACCTGTGAAGGGCATTGGTGTTTACAGTTCTAGGTTTTCACAAATGAAAATGCCATGAGGTTTTGTGTGCAAATCTTCAGGTGAACAGGTGCTTTCCTTTTCAGTGGGTGAAAGTGGGCAATAAATATGTTTGATGTTTTCAAAAAAATTAAACAAGGTATTTTCCAAGGTGATAGTACCATTTTACATTTCCAACAGAGAATTTTAAAAATTATAATGGTGTCATATTCTTGTCAATACTTGGAATATGTCACTTTTCATTTTAACCATTCTAATAACAATGTGAGATTAATCTCACTGTGGTTTTAGTCTGTTGTTTCAGTCCTCCTATGCTTATGTCTCGGTAAGATGGAACTTGGAGTTATGAGTGAGAAGAAGTAAAACTGTTTAGTTTCCCATGCTCTTCCCCTGGGAACTTACCCCAGGGAACTCAAAGAAACCTGAAGAATTATTTATCCTCTCCCTGCTCTCTCTATAATTGTGTTAGTATATTCATCATTCACTATTTTCATGGCACAATATTTGGAAAATTTACATCAAAAGAATAAATACACAAGTTTTTTCACCTTGTCACCTTTATTGCTCATTTTGGTCTACTTCATTCATTTTCTCAATCATATAAAATTACTAACCTTTTTACCTTTATCCTGGGCCATTGTGAGACTTTAATAAAGGTTAGTAATTTTATAATGATTGAGGAAATGAATGAAGTAGACCAAAATGAGCAATAAACAGGGCAATAGGAGCACGGCAGAGTACATCAGGATTTCGCAGACCTGACTCCCTTAACAACCAAGTTATAGAAAAGTCATTATACCTGCTAACTGAAATTACTTCATTTCTCCGATTTCATTTTCCATCTCTCAGATGAGGCTGTGTTAAAACTCTAAGATAAACTACATCTCTGAAATGTTTTACTCTGTTTTAGAAGGAGATTCAGAAAATGGGTTAAATGCCTTCAAAATTTCCCCCTCTTGGTCATATCATTGAAAGCTAACAGAGTTAAATCACAGAAAGATGTAGAAGGCTGCTGACTGGTCAAGTAAGGCATTCAGACAAAGGAAAGCTTCTAGTAAAGTGACTGACTGTGAAGGTTCAGTCCTTACTCAGAAGAAGTTTAGTTCACAACAAACTGTTTCTAAAGATCTCAGCTCAAAATCACTACAAATGTCAAGCTATGAAGAGTAGAAAAAACATATGCATAATCCATAAATCAGACCAAGATTTGCCACCCCTAGGAACCTTCATTTCTGTTCATCGTAACTACAAGCATCAAAATTCAGCTGTAGCTGTTTAGAAAAGGTTAACCAAGAAGTTAGAGATTGTTTGCAAATATCTAGGAATGAAAAGATTAAAAACCACGATTTGATACCAAAAAAAGCAGAGGGTTTCTCTATTTGAAATCTTAAATTAATTAAAGATATTGTAGAGGGAAAGAATACTTGCTCACTAAATCCCTAAATCTTGCACAAAATGTTGAGTTGTGAACACACACAGACATTTCTTCTACTGCACGTTACGTATCAAGTTCATTATCTCCTATATCTTATAGGGCAGATGCAACATGCTAAATTTTATCAAGATGATTCTGAGGAAGTAATTGGACATTAGAGGGATAATTGCATATTGAATGAATCTAAGGATGACTTAGCAAACATCTCTTTTATGTTGTTGTTAAAATTGGGCAGTAGCTTGGGTTTCCTTCAGAATCACTGATATCAACTATGAAAAGAGTGGTAGCATATTTAGCTCAATTTTCTCACTTTGCACTGCAGGAAATTGAGCCTTGGAAATGTGCAGAAACTTGAGCACTTCATGGAAGACTAATCAGGCACAGTGGCCGGGTGACGTTTGACACGGTAACAAGACTCTCTTAAGACTCGTTTTTTGTAAACTGAAACTATTAATAAGTACAACTAACATCCTGAGGAATAGTTTAAGTAACTGATATTTCATGTGATCTAAATCACTATTCTAATACTTTATATTTTTATATCTTTCACGTAGAATTTTCATTCTATACCTATGTAGAATATTTCAACTGCTCTATTTGTCTAGAAGACTGTATGTTCAGGAGCACAGATTCACAGCTCATCTGGTCACTGTGAGCATTACCACACCCACCCCAGACTTCAGGGCTGTGCCACTCTCATGCTTACTCTTTCAACCCCAGGTTCCCTCCCCTTCCCTGTTCCTCTCCTCTGGCAACCACAGCCTGGAATCAGAACCCTGAGGGTTTGCTGTATTTTGTTAGCTCCTGTTTGTTTTGTTTTTCTATAAGTTTGAAAGCATTAAAGGGGTAAAGGAAAATCTGGAATTCGTATATGCAAATGACAATTATTCAACTTCAGCTCAAAAACACAGCTATCTTAGACTTGTAGAGATTTTAAGTTTTGCTTAAAAAGTAAAATATAACATAATGCATTGATTTAGGTATTCCCCAAACTTCATTTTCAGAGCCTATGTTGTCACTTTAACCTCGAGCTGATGTCCTATGACTGCACTTTTTTTTAAAGTCCACGTGCAGCAATTCTTTACAGAGGGATGAGGATTTCCTCCCATCCCACTGTCACCACCCATTCCACAATGGTGGAAGCTGGCACTTTACTGCTGATCTGAATATAAAATTCCTTTTCTCAGTCACAGATTGCTAGAAGTCTGAGTAACTTTTATTCAAAGTCCACAAAAAGTTTCTGACAAATTGAAGTGTACAGTTGTAATGATGATCTTGATTCACGGAAAAATCACTCAACTCTACCTGATTTCTTTGAAGTTCTCCTCATCTGTTTTAACAGATCCAGCAGTATTCCTGCCTTTAGTTACAGGGTTTTATTTATGATATGCAACTCTTTCTTAAGTAACTTAGAAACAATAAAAGAGATTATTGCAGTTAGGGGTATTTTCCTTTCTTTGGTCCCAAAAGCATTTTAGTTGTTGACAATACGATGATTCCTCTGAGGAAATTTTTATTCACTAATATCAAATTTAAAGATCATTTCCATGTTTATCTGCATATGCTGTTTGTTTCTGTGCCCTTTTGCATACATAATCCATTCAATACCTTGACAGTAATATTTTTAGCTCACTGTAAACAGTAGTAAAGCTTAACATAAGCAGTAGTATCAACAGTGGAAATGAGAAAAATTAGAGCAGCAATGTCCATGTTCACACGTGCGCAGGCAATATCAAAAGGATAATTGCTGCTTGTATAAGAAGACTATAACAGGTCAGATATTTTAAGAAGAATCTACTTCAACAGGTATTAAAACATAAAAAATTACAAAATTAAAACAATATGGTACATTATGCATTTAACAGTTTCCAGCTTATCAACGTTCAGTATATGGCAATCATTACTGATATGTTATTGCTATAGTGCTGTCCACAGGGATATTTCAACATTCTTCGTTTGTTTTCTGATAGGGCAAGAGCTTTTCCCGAGGACAGTGATATTACAGACTGAAAGGGCATGACTGCCTTGGGAAGTTTAGATGCCCTGCCTTTTCCTGTCTTGATAAATCATATTTTTATTATTCTCAGAACTGAACTTTCACCATAGTTCTTATTATACAAAACAGTACCTCATTACTCCCTCAAGATATTTATGGAATCCAGAGCTTCTATTATCTGGTAACAGAATCATTTATAAACACATTTTTTAAATGAAGAATATATTCATTTTGGCCTGCTGATTAAATAATTTTTTATCCATTTGTGAGTTTTGAAATATTAATGAGGATAAAGCTTCTTATTGCTTAATCAATTTTAGATCCTAGGACTTTAATGGCCTTGCATGTTTTCATATACTTGAGTAGTCAAGCACAATTTTAACATCAATACTGGAGGAGGTTACTTAACCTAAAGTCCCTGGTATTTCTTCTCTGCTAATTTCTATTTTAGCACTAAACATTCAATAGGTCAAGTACAGAAACAGTGGTGAGATAGTTACCTAACTGTCTATGCAGATCAGAGAGGAGAAAATGTTACGAGTGTGACAGACTTCAAAACTCCTTAATAGAAAACTTATTTAATAATAAACAACAAACAACAGGGCTTCAGATATCACAATATCTGAAGACAAAGCCTACCTTTTGCAGAAACACAGGTAGCACACACTCTGAACCTGAGGATTTATCTTCTAAGATGCAGTTTCATGAGGCAAAGTGGTGACTCATTCATTCTCAGAAGTCCGGTTGCTATGGAGACCAGGGAGTGGTGTTTCTGCAAAAAGTAGACAGATGATAGATGGAAAGGGAGATAAATGATGAATCTAACAGTTTTATCTTTCTATGGAAGTAGACAATTAGTTCTAAAATTTATTGGGAAAGCGTAAAGGTCCAAGAACAACCAAGGTAATTTTGAAGAAGTAAAAAAGTTGGAGACCTACAAAACCAGATAGAAAGACTTGCTATAAAGTGATGTAATGAAGGATGATAAAACTGGTCAATAGGCAGACAGAGTCCCCAAAGAGCCCTTATCAATAGAATCATCTGGGAAGACAACACTGCAATGGCGTGGGAAAAGGCTGGTCTCATTAATAAACGTACCAGGGTCAACAAGACATTTATTCAGGGGAAAAATATATCTTCATACTTACGTGACATATCACAAAAATGAAATAATCATGAATTACAAATATAAGTGTGAAAAGTAAAACTAAAAATATAAGAAAAATAGAAATAGGATCTTAGAGATAAAGAAATTTTAAAAAAGAAACACGAAAAACAGTACATTTAAAATAAAAAATAGAATATTATAGTATATTTAAAACTTCTGTTCATCAAAAGGCATTATTAAAACATGAAAAAAATCAAAGGTTGAGGTATTATATCTACATACATGTATATGTCTTTGTCAGATATATATATGTGTATACATACATGTACACACATATATCTGAAAAGTCCTTATATCCAGAATATATAAATAACTCCTATAACCAGTTAGATAAAAACAGAGACCCTAATAGAAAATTGGAAAAACTGAACAGACACTTTATAGAAAAGAATGTTTAAGTGCTCTTGAAATGTACAGAAAACTTCAACCTAATCAGGGAAGGGGTCATTAAAATCACTGGTATGGAATGAAATAATGGGAAAAAAATTACCAAGTTAGTGAGGATATGGAGTAACCAGACCTTCAGGAACTGTATGTGGGTGTATGAATGTGTATATCTACACTGAAACTACTTGCATTAACTAAAGCTAATAATACACGTACTCTATAAATCAGAAATTCCACTCCTAGCTCTATACCTCACAAAAAATGTACTTATATGCTCACCAAACGTCGTTACTCTATGTGTATAGGAAAAAACTAGAAATGATCCAATGCTCATCAACAGTAAAATGAATCAATAAACTATGACACATTCACAAAACAGAAAATAATGTAGGAAAGAGAGGAAACTATCATGACATATGATAGATAAATCTCAAATATTAAGTGCTGAGCAAAAGAAGCTGACACAAAAGAGGGCAAGTTCTAAATTCACTTAATTGTCCCAGAGGCCGACAAAGTGACTGTATTCCATTTCTATCAGAGTCGTGTTTACATTCACAGGAGGGAGTAAAAGAGATACTCTGGGTTCTAGCAATGGTCCCTTCTTGGTCTAGATGCCAGTGACTAAGTTTGTTCAGTATGTAAAAACGCACAAGCTTCATGTGCTTGTGTGCCTATCTTTATATTACACTTCAAAAAAATTCTTAAAAGGGAAGAGAGACTATCATAATAGATACTAGAAAACAGAAGATGTAATTCCCGGGGAGCATTAATGATTGCCCAAACCAAGGTATGAATCAAACTGAATGGGATCTGAAAAAGCACCTTGACTTCTGTGAAACTGGAAAAACATTCTTTTTGAATAAAAAGGATATTACTTAAATATCAGTGATTTTGTAAAATTACAAATAAATTACTTGATTCTGGCTTCCATGACTGGCCAACTAGATGATTTAAACCAACCTTCATATTAAGAACAACTAGACGTACTAGAAGAAAAGCTGTCACGCAGGTAACAGGAGGGTGAACAGATATCAGGCCACAGCACAGGAGGGCATGGGGACGTAAACAAGGTTAGCATGCAGATTCTGCTGACAACTTTTATTGTTGAGATAAAGGTTGAGAGTCCGGGGCACATGGGATGTGAGGATCCCAGGTGGCACACCTCGCTTTGTGCTGGGAGCCTGAAGCCACTCAGTAGAGGTGACGCGATGCAACATCTCAGGGAATGCCTCCCCTCCTCTCCAGCTAGAGCTCGTTATTGCCGTCTGGTCACTCACTCTTTAGTGACTGTCACTATTTCAGTGAAACCTAGTTCTCCTTCAGCATGCAGCCTGTTACTCTTCCCAGAGAGATGCAGCCTTTGTGTCACGGTCACACCAGGTGACAGTGGTCTGTGCAGTGCTCACTTGGACTGTTTCTCTCCACGACCCAACTGCTAGCTGACTGCACCGTAGCTTTTTCCACTCTGCCCTGAAGCATAATTTCATCTACAGATTAATGTAGTTAAATCTGGGCTCCTTTGAAGAATAAGTTCCTAAGGTCAGTGTTTGAGATTTCTTCTGACCTTAGAAGGCCCCTCCCAGAAGTATTATTTCCCAGTTCTCTGTGGAACACAAGTCAGTTTTCATGGAGGCAAGGGGCAGTAATGAACAGTTTTCTTCTGCTTGTTTCTCCTGGCAGGGAACCCCTACTTAACCACCAAAGGCAAGTATCATTGGGGGTTCAGTATCCTCAACGATTGGAGGCCGGGCATCTTCACTGTGCTCACTTGGAACTTAGCCTCCCTGGCGATAATGGACAGTCGGGAAGAAAACTGCTAAGTTCTGCTCTGTCCAGGAAGACTGCTTGGCTGAGTCAGTCTAGAGCAAAAGTCTTTGCTCACTGAGCTGGGAGAGGAGAGGGAGAGAACAAGTCATACTTTAAATACCGCAGACTCTTACCAAATTTGTAATTTTTTTCTTGAATAGCAGTTTTCTTTCATTTTTTGATGGTCATTAAGATTATTTCCAGAAGATTTCTCAATTCAATGGGGCATAGGGGTCTATAATTTCTTCCTCACATTGATATGCCAGAAGGTGATCTCCCTAAATAATCATTCTAGAACTTAAAACTAAAAGCCTAAAAATTACGAATAATTAGTTTGAAGTGGGGAAAACATAACTGAAATATTTCAAAATGAAGCTCTAAGAGAAAAATAAAGAAAAATGGGTTTGTTTACTAGATTATATGAGGAAATCTTGAGATTCCACTCAATTGTCTTTTTCAGATAATGATTTTCCCAATTTTTCACACTCTAAAAGATTGATTTCCTCATGTTGAATATATAAAAAGTGAACATTTATGTCTAAAATAAATTTAGTGTAAAATAAAGACATTTTGGAAGTGCAATCAATTTAATTTAGAGTATTTATTTCTAAATGTGATTTTAGTGTAAGTTTATTTATGCCACAAAATAAAAGAATAGTAATGGTAACATATTAGGGAAACATTCAAGAGATACTTTTCAAACAAATGGAACAAACAATATTAGTGCTCATATGGAACCACGAAAGACCATGAATAATCAGTTAGCCTCATAAAAAGAAATAAAAATAGAGGAATCATACTTCCTAACTTCAAACCATATTACAGATCAATTGTCAGCAGAACAGTATGGTCTTGGAACATAAACAGACACACGAATCAGTGGAATAAAATTGAGAGCTCAGAAATATGAACACACTTATATGGCAGCTAATCTATGACAAAGGAGCCAAAAGCATTCAGTGGAGGAAGGAAAGTCTTTTCAACAAATGGTGCTGGGATAATGGGATAGCCACCTGCAATAAAATGGAAATAGATCACTCCTTAAAGTCATACACAGAAAGTAACTCACAAATGAATCAAAGACTATGATGTAAGATCTAACACCATAAAACACATAAAGGAAAACAGGCAATATGCTCCAGGACATAACTTCAGAGAAGTCTTTAGGAGAAATGACACCAATAGCAAAGGAAACTAAAGTAAAACTAAACATTTGGGACTACAGAAAACTATAAATTTCTGTACAGTAAAAATAACCACTACTAAACAAAAAGGCAATCCACCTAATGAGAAAAAATATTTGTGTATCATACATCAGAGGAGTTTTACTTATAGTTCTCTCTAAGATCTAACAGCAAATTGATACAAACTTGTTCTCACCATTTGGTGACTTTTATCAGATTAAAGGTTCTTCAAGCTGAACTTCCGTCATGCATGTCCTTCCATGAATTTTGTTATTTATTCAACCTACATACAAGAATATTTAAGGCATTTTGCTCAGCAGTAACTTCAAAGAGTGTAGGAATGATTAAGGTATAGACCTACCCTCGTGGAGATCAGATTCCAAGAGGAGACGTGTGGCAGATCTTGTATTGCAATTACTACAATACAGAAAACTCTCCTAAGGGACAAGTGACCACTACAGAGACAAAGCCAGGACAATCAACCCAATACTATGGGGAAAGTAGCATTGGTGATAGATGCCAAGACTGAGTGGGCTCCATGCTAACACTGTATTGTTTTATGTTTTTCATGTGATGTTCTTCATGTGAATTAATGCAATTTTACTTCATTTACATTTATTTTATATGATAGATGCTACTATTATACTCAGTTCGTAGATAAGGAAAATGAGGCCCACAACAATTTTTCTCCCTTTTCGGAGAGAAACAGACATGAACTTTTTCCTAAAAGGAGAAAATATATCATGAGAAGATTAAGGTTATATTTACTATATTTAGTCAAATAAATTATGATGTCATCACCCAAACTTAATAAACAATATTAGAAATTTAAAATGCAATTCTTTTCAAGATATACTTTCAGCTTTTTGTTTTATAAAATTCATTTTCTGTTTGATAATATTTAGCACTAATTAACTAAATCAGGTTAAAGTTTTCATCTGTTGTATTAAAATGCTACTCTAATCAATGGTGTGGACATAAGCAAATCTATCAGGATGGGCTAAGAAAAACAAATCTGGGCTCTTCAAAAGTAAGCAAGACAACTGTCTGTTAGGGTGGATTCCTCTTCAAGGCTAAGACTAATGAACTGAAGGGAATAGTGAATTCTATATTATTTAATCACTTAAAAACTAGCATGCATAAAGAAAAGCCAAAGTTCTCACTACTATGAGGTCAACAATAACCATTTGTGACTAGGAAAGAAAACTTCCTCACAGTATCAACCGCCAGCGTGGCTGCTGCACTGAAACAAAAAGGCACGATTCTTTACTCACTGAAGCCAGGTCACGAGTGAGCTGGTGTGCGCTCCCAGGGTTCCCAGCTCCTCAGAGCAGATGGGTGTGAAACCAGCTGCTGCAGAAGCGTTCCCAGGGCAACACCAGCGTGGATCAGAACACGGGATACGGGGCTAGCAGCACCTCCCCACTGCGGTGGTTATTACCCTGGCATTTATAAAGCAGTGGGCTATTTTCTCCTGTGTGGATCTGTCTCATTTTTATCTCCGATGCTGACACCTTGTCTAAATGACTCCACATGTGAAAACAAGTGACAAGCCATTGCATATTAAAGGTAAATTTATAAAAACCACATTGCAGGGAACTCCCACTCAAAAGAGGCAAGCATGACACTAGTGTGTCATGTACTGATAGCACTTTTCATGTATGTCTGAGTATGTGACCTGTCACAGTTATCAACATTCCCTCAAATGTTAAAAATATGTAAGAAATCATCCATTGTGCCCTGCTCCCTGAATACATGGAGTTAGATGCCCCTGTAACTCTTTATTCTGTTAACCTGGAGGTGTGTCTGCTCACACAAGAAGAGAGAGCACAGGGCATTCTGAAGATGCAGAAACAGAATCCTCAACAACAAGGACAGAATCTCGGTGAGGCACTGGGCTGCAGTGGCAGAGACCTACAGTGAAGAGAAGCTCACAAATGCAGAGAAGAAACAAAGCAGAGATATTCCAAAGGCAGCAAACACAGTAGTGAGAATGTACATTTATCCAATGCCTAGCGTGTGCAGGTGTATTATATCTATTAGCTTTAAGCTGTACGTGTTTGTGATAGTGTTTTCAAGGAACATACGTGGAAATGAGCTCTGAAGCTGGAGACAATGATGTGCAGGCACTCACAACTCAGGGCGGTTTCAGAATTCCGCATGGGAAGGTATTAAAAGTGCCACGACAACTGGAAGACGGTTTGAAAGTGCATTTTCTATAGCTCTCTAGATAATATTAAAGAATGAGGGAAGGGCAGACGCAATTATCTGCAGGGTCAAGCTAAAGCCACCTGTGCCCTCCTGAGGCTGTCATCAAGGCTTGTGGAAGTGGGGCTGGGACGTACACCCGTCTAGTTGACTCTGGTCACCCACCGTCTCACAGTGCCTTCCAAACTGTCAGAGTCAACATCGTGTTAACGCTGAACTTGGGTAATTTCCAAAGATTAAGACAGAGTTTTAAAAGCCTGTCTACTAAAAAAGGAAGACGGATATCAAATTGTTTCATTATTCTGAAAATTCTCTATTGCCCTGTGGAAAACTGAAGGTTATCGGCAATCCTCTTGCTCCCACTACCTTCCAGACCTGCCTCACCTGGGCTGGGTGCTGATGGTCATGGGTCCATCAGACTCTAGGAAGCATGTGCTTCCTACAGCCTGCCTGGGCTGCTGGGTTCAGCCCCAAGCTTCCTGCAGGTCCCATGACAGGATTTGCATCACCGTAAGTGCCAGGGTTCTTTAATTAGCAGTTGACAATGGTTATGTTCCACTGCACACATCAGAGATGTGATAGGCAGCCGGATCAACCACAAAAGACAGGAAGATTTTCATTTACCACAATGATACTTTAAATGTATCCCTGTGCAGGGTTATCAAAGAACAGGACTACAGTGAAATTCGAATTTCAGATAAGAAATCAAAAGTTTCTAATGAGTATAAACATATTCATGTAAATATCAGTTTAAGTGTATGACTATGTAATATTTGGGATATGCATGTTTTTAAAAATAGCATTCACCTGAACTTGAGATTTAACAGCATATTTGATTTGCTAAGTATGGCAACACTTCCTATGTTCCATGCTGGTGAGTTCTTTTAAAGGTATTATAAAGCACTTGGGGATGTTAGGCAAGACAGCACCTTGAAAGTAAGGAATGAAGATACAGCTTTTCTTATCAATGGGCTTTTGTTTTACAACTGAAATTAAGTCAGTCAATAACTGGTTCTGTGCAAGTTCTAAGAAGTTTGCTATAGAGGGGAAATATGGCACAGATATAGGAAAAGGGTAGCAATTTATATAAAATAACAAGAAGGCTTCCTTTGTTGTTCATTGAGGGGAGATTTAATTTCTATCATCAGAGGAATCTCTCCAAGTGCTGAGTAGAACCAAGTGTCCACCTGTGTCCCCCAAAAGCACATGACCCACATTAATACTATACAACTCAAATTTCTCACAGATAGTTCTCTGTCCTCTTCTAGACTGAATTCCTGGCAGGCAGGTCTCTGTATCATTTTCCTTATGCATTTCTTCATATACGAAGCCTCTACTTAACCAATGGTACTTAGAGTAGGTGCTTAGCAAATGCTGAACTGACTCTGTTGAGTAATATTAAGGTGAAAAGAAATGACCCTTCAGGGAAAATAAACGTGACACACTGACAGTTGAAGAGACTCTACCACGCGTGCCTGGGTGTGAGCGTGTGTTCTGAGGTAATGTGCATGCTTCTCGACAGGGTGTGTGACCGGCACCAGGACACAAACACCTGCAGCTACAGAGTCGCACTCAGTACCAGCAATGGTGACAATATTGAAGAATAAAGAAAACCTGAGTAACAGGAGCAGAATTCACAGACCAAACATGATAGCAGAGAAGAGTTCTCACTTATGTGGCACCATTTTCATGAGGTGAGCTTTTATTATTTTACTCCTTCCCCTTCCAACTTCTACCACTCCAATCACTCCATCTCACCTAAAATGCTAAATAAATGATCAATGCTCAATCACCCTCAATTTTTTTTTCATTTAAAAATATTTGTGTTCTTTCTACTTGATTCTATGTTGGTGCAACACAAAGTGAAACATTACATATATATTTTAGATAGCTATACATATGGAATAAGAACCCCAAGGAAGCAGGGGAATTAATATTAAGTGATTATAGTTGTAGAAGAGAAAAGGATTCCTGTGCTCTTTTCCTCTCTTCCCAATTTCTGCTACTTTGCTCTGTTGATCAACCTCAGTTCTAACTACCCACTTATTTTGCCTTAATCCTATATTAAAGCAAAAATGTGTGTGTGTATTTTAGAGAGGGGCTTAAATATATATCAGACACACACATCTATATCTATCTATCTATCTATATATATATATACATACATGTAGATCATGGTATGCTATTTTTTAAAATATATATTGTGCATGTTTACAAAGTCATAAATAGACATATATACTATATATGAGGGGTTTAAGCACATAGAATGGATAACATTTTTAACTATTCTATATGTGCATGCACATAATTTCACTGGAAGTAAAAGTTCAAGTTCAAAAGTAAGAAGGGGTGAGTTAATCCACATTTTACAGAATACTAGGTACACTGTGGGTGCTTAATAAATGTTAAATAATAGTGATCTGCCCCTATCCATTTATCCTCTATCTGCAATTAAACAACGGGGTGCCAAATTATGTATCAGGCAGTTTTTATTAGGTTATTTTTTTCCGGGCAGCAGGTGGAGGATTTACAATGCGCTACGCATCACACATCTTCCCCAGAGCGATTTACTGTGCAGTTTAAATAGATAAAATTCTGACCCACACCCTGCAGTGAGATTGTCAAGGCTAAAAGCAGCATTTAGCCTGTTTGCTTTTGCTCTCTTTCTCTCTTCCTCTACCTCCATCTCATTACTTCTTGTGAAATAACTAAATGCTTCTCCGTTTTTGAGCAAATTATCCTTGCATTTGAACTAGTAACAATTCCACATGTTAAAGTTTGGATATCAGTAACTCCTTGGTGAATCTTTTTTCTTTCATTGATGTTTTCGATTTTTTGTACTCAGGTGTACATTATACCTTAATTGTCACACAAAAAAGATAGACAATTTCTAAAGCAGAATGACAAGGAGAGACAAGTATTTCGTTGGGAAGAGAGATGGCTAGGAAATAAGATGCTGTCACAGATCAATTCTGAAAGCTTCCACAAGTCCAGCTCTCTGTAAGGAAGCCTTCCCCACTTTGTCCCTGATGTGAAATCTGTGGAATCTGTATAGACACTTGTAATGATGAGGTCACCTGCTCAAAAGTCAGCTCTTCTATGTTTATTTATAAGAATGTCTACCCTTGAACCACACCTCTCATGAACTGATTATTCCCTCTAGAACCATAAAAAGTCACCTAGCATCTTTCCACAAACTAATTTCACAACTCATTAAGACTGGTCTTAGGTCTGCCCACATCATATTTTCTGGTAGTCAATGCTTTTAACTTTACTAACAACAATGATTAGTTCTCATATTATGTAACTTATCAATGGCATTTGACCTAATTGATTACTCTCTTCTTCTATAAATATGCCTCTCCTTTGCTCTGGAATATCACACAATCTTAGTTTTCTTTCTACCTCACCAGCTATTCTTCCTCAGTGTCCTTTGAAAGTCCTCCTTCTTTTCCCGATTTTTTATACAGTTTGTAAGATGTCTCATTCCTTGGCCTTCTCGTCTAAATTGACTTCCCATTTTGGGTATTTTTTTTCATGTCCATTGTTCTATAAGACTGCTGGTGGTTTATGGTGGCCCCAATTCACAGTCTTAGTCCCAACTTCACCTCTTACTTTCTGTTCTCCACTTACATATGTAATAAGGTCTAACACAAAACGTATCCCAAATAAATTCTTCATTTTCTCCTTAATTCCAAAATGTCAACTCTTTTACTACTGCTACATATTGAGCAAATTAAACCACAGTGAATAGATTGTTAGGCTGAAGTCCCCAAATCTTTAAATAATTTTTTGTTTATTTATTCCTTCACTCGCCAAGGGCAATCATTAATAAACCACATAGGCTCTACCTTCAAAAATCTACTCCTACTCTCCTCTAACACATCTCAACTGTTGCTTAAAAGCACCAAGTTTATGTCACCATCCACGGTCTGTTGAATCATCTCTTACAGACTCCTTGTATGCAGGGGCAAATACAGCCCGCTGTTTATAAAATATAGACTACTTTCTCCCCCTTACTCATTGCTGACAGAATCCCACTTATTAGGGATTAAAATATTTCCAGACACAATTCTCATCGCTCCAGTTCCCCTTGTAGCTACAGGGAGTCTGACGGAGGAAATACGGAGGAAATGTGAGGAGGGTGTGGCATGCAGAATAGGAAGTCTTCATGAAAGAAGGATACTTCATCCACATCATTCTGTTCTATTTCTTTCACCCTTTTTATGGCTTTCTTTTTCCTGCTTGGAAAAGGTATTTAAATTTGAAGAAGGAATAACGTCTTCTGACCATGAGGAGTCAAGCATGTGGATGACGGATGAGTGGAATGACACAGGCCTGTGATGCTGAGGCTGAATCTGAAGCACCATGAGTTTTCAAAAAATTGTCTGCATCTCGGATTACATGAGAAAAACATGTCCCTACTTTTACGAATCTTGGTTTTTCAGATTTCTGTTAGCTGGAGTTCAGCACAAGGTCATAGCAGTCACATGCTCCGCTTTCTTTCTCCCCACTTCTGTCTCTGTTCTCTACAGTGATTATTCTAAAATATAAATATGACCACATGACATGCACACCCATACACATTCAACCATCTAAAGGCTTCTGAAAATATTTAACATAAAATCTGAAGAGCTATCTCTAAGTTAAGAGGGCCTATCTCTCTGTTTACTAGTAACCTATTAGGACACTCAGTCTTTGCTTGTCCACTTCACCTCGGCCAAATTGCCTTCCTCATTTTTAGAGCATTTCAAGAACATTCCACTTCAGGGACTTCGCATTGACTATTGTTTCCTGCTAGAACTCTTCACACAAAGAGAACATATGATTATCTTGTATATGTCATTCATGTTCTTCCTTTATATCTCTACTCAAAGAGCGTCGCCGGACCCCCTTGCTCACAAATCTACATCAGCACCCCGCCCCCCACTTTGCCTTCCTTGAGGTTCTGAATGACTCTTAACTACTACCTCATTTTAGAGTTGGTATCTTACTGTTTCTAGCTCCCTTGACAATTTGAGCCAAAGCACTTGGACTGTTTCATTTTTCTGTATCTGTTGTGTAGAACAGGGCCTGGCACAGAGAAAGAGTTCAAAACACATTTATTGAACCAGTGGCTGAATGGCTGGCTTCTCTAACAAACTCGGTCAACATCCTCTTATTAATCACTGCTTTGTTAATATTTCTCTTAAAGTATGGCAGACGAAACTCAACACTGACCTTCAGATATGCTGAAATAA
The DNA here is from genome assembly GCA_004363575.1 of Solenodon paradoxus. Lineage (NCBI taxonomy): Eukaryota > Metazoa > Chordata > Mammalia > Eulipotyphla > Solenodontidae > Solenodon > Solenodon paradoxus. Next base: position 129,045 of record RJWH01002637.1, read on the forward strand.
AAATGATCACTGCATTTCCTTCAAGACAGCAATTAGAGATTTTCTATCGGCCTCTGCTTAGTTGTTTTATATTAATAAGACAATTAAACTCATGCTAATTTTTCCACATCATGGGTTTTGTTAAACCAATTTCCCCCATCCTACATTTGTAATAGTCAGTCCCTCATCATGGTACAAATTTAAGATCCTTTAAGTAACTGGCTTTTCTTTTTCCTTTCTTTTTTTTCACCCAAGCAATTCTTATTAAATGCATTAAATACAAGTATTTTACAATACAAATTATCTTTCCTTGTTCAGTTACCAATTTTGTTATTTAAAACCCAAGTGGCATTCTGAGTTATCTCCTGGTAAAAAATGATAAAATTTTAAAAAAGGAATGCCTTGTCTTTTTTTTTTTTTTTTCAAGGAAAGGTTCAGTCAGGAAGGAAGAGAGAACAGGAAGAAGTGCCTTATTTTATTCAGTTGTTCACACTGGTTGTTTCCCCCTTGGGGCTGGGACTCAAACCCAGGGGTACGTGGCCTGTGCTCCTTTGGAGACAAGTGACCTAACTGCTGCTCCACCAGGGCTCACCACCTTAAGTCTTTGTATTTGGTTGAAAGTTTTTTTTTTCCTGGAGTCTATAAGATACTGATTAGTTTTATATTTTATTATTTTTGTATAGGTGGCTTTTTGTTTTTACATCAATGAATAATTTAGGACTGGCACTGTGTTTGTTAGACCTGATATTTGCTGGGTAGTAACTGGTTTCCTTTTAATCAAGGGATCTTGTAATCTTTTAAATAATTGGGCCTACGCAATTTGTCCAGTTTTAATAAAACTACATACTACTAATAGAAACTACAGAATACTGATGTAAAAATTAGAAGATCCCTTTTCAATTTATATTATTTTGTATATGTCCTGTGACGGTTAATTACATGTGTCGAATTGACTGGGCAAGGGATGGTCAGATGGATAGAGAAACATTGATCCTGGATTTGTCTGTGAGGGTGTTTCTGGAAGAGATCAGCATTTAAGCTGGTGGGCCAAGTGAAAAAAATTGCCCTCCCTGGTGTGGGTGAACTTCATCTAATCAGTTTAGGACCCAAAAAGACAGAAAGGATGGAGGAAGGACAAAGGTATTCTTGGCTTAAGACAGGACTTCCATCTTCTGCCCTCTGATGTAAGCTTTCCTGGCTCCTGGGCCTTCAGACTCAGACTGAATGACTTCATCACTTTCCTGGTTCTCCAGCATGCAGCTGGCAGGTGGGGGGACTTCTGTGTCTCCATAACCACATGAGCCATTTCTATAACAAATGATAAATCTCTCTCACTCTCTAATATATATGAACATAGAGTTAGACAATTGTATTATTAATTGTGCTGTATAATATTATTTTATATAAGTACATCTCTATTGTATAGTCATAACTGTATTATTATGTATAATGAGATATATATCCATCAATTATCTATATATAATCTATTGGTTCTGTTTCTCTAGAGAACTCTGACTAATGCAGATCTTGATATCAAGAGCATTTCTAGAGGGACAGGATTTTAAGCATAAAGTTTAAATTTTGATTCAGGAGTTTGTGAAATTGGATCTCTAATATGATTAGATTTAAGGATACTCTGTGCCTAGTAGTGAATAGAGCACTGATAGGCAGGAGTGAAATTATTTATAGAGAGTCACAAAATCAGATTATGTTGGATACTTCTAACCAAACACCTTTAAGAATCCAGGAGCTGAGTGATACTTTACATGAAACTTTTGAATAATCTGGAGAAACGAAGGAATATAATCATGATCGGCTGCTCCTAACAATGCTGACAGAGTGACGAGCATAAAGAACAAGTTCACAGACTCAAGATCCATGCTCAGTTGCTGCATAGATACCTAAGAACATCTATGCATGTCTTGAAGGAGAACTTTCTCTCCTGTAGCTGTAGAGGTAAAACTGCTGGAAGAGAAATGCAGAGCCACATGCCATGATCTGCTAAAAACACGCAAGTTAAAATCACCCTCATAGGATGTCCACTAGCCCAGCAAAGATGTTCATGAGAAAAGCAGTATGCGAACTTGTAACTAGAATGCAACTGGTGCAAAGATCCTGATGCAACTGAAGTCACCGAACTCCTAAATGTTGCTGAGTCTTTTTTCCAGAGAGGGGTCTCCCCACTCCCAGCGTCAGTGTGTCTTCCCACCCTCAGTGATACAGCCCTTTCCATTTCCATCTGGGGGAATTAACACTGCTTTGCAATATCTGCACAGACTGATTCTTCTTAGGACCTATCCGCAACAATCTCACTATTCAGAGACCTATAAGAAGACTCAAGTGCCAGCAGAGCCCTCATGGTAGGGCACAATGTATGAGGTAGTACATTCCATTCCCAAAGAACTACTTGAATTTTCTTTAACTTAAACCAACAGAAATCCAGGGAACATGTACTAGAATGGATGCTAAGGATATGGGAGAGTGGGAGGAACATAAAATTGAATCAGTGATATTGATATGAGCTCACTATACAGAGATTCCATATATAATATGGAAGCTCTGGGAGTTAGAAAGGATCTTCAGTTTTTTGGTTGACTCAAGCATGGACTAACAGAGGAGTAACCATGAGTGAATGGGAATTTCCCACCCTCCTGTTTAGTGTAGAAGGAATTCAGATGCTTAGGGAGATTGAAATGTTAGAGTGGATCATCACTTAGGACCTCTCCACCAACACTGGGAAGGTCTATGATATATACTTTTTACAAATACTTTAGAAAAAGGATTATGTGGGGAACTCCAGTATCTCTGAAGAATCCTGTGATGGTTCTTCTTCAGTAGTACAGAAGCTAATGTGGAAATGGCAGCCACCCAACTGGAAACTCTAAATGCAATGGGAGTAACTGGATCTCAGGGTGGCAGGGGCCAAGTGGCATCACTCAACTGCCAAAAGCAAGGTAGGCATGGTTCCCATAACAGATCAAAGCATTGCTGAAAGTGAAACAGAAGCCTTCTAAATCTTGTCTGATGTACCCTAAAAAGAAAAGTTCTAGATCAAGTGAACAAAAATCTAACTCAAATTTAAGAAAATAAAATCATGGCCCCTCAATTCCTATACTTGATGCAGCTAAAAGGTCCAGAATCCTTTGAATGAAGGGGAGGGCCAGGTCCCCTGGAGGGATCAATATACAAAACAATTGTTACTGTTAGTCTTTTTCCCAGCCTTCCTCAAAGTGACCTACAGCCTTTAACTAGAGTAACTATACATTAGGGAAAAGGAAATATACAGAACCTTAGGAACTATAGGAGACTGATTCTGAATTGACATATACTCCAAGAAATCCAAACGATCACTCTGGCCCCCAGACAGAGTAGAGTTATAGATATTAGCTGGTCAAGAAAGTTTTAGCTCAGGTTCATTTCACAATGGGTTCAACAATCCTCAATCCCATCATGTGCCTCCCACCCCACCCCAGTTCTAGACTGTATAACTGAAATAGACATACTTAACAGCTGGCAGAATCCTCACTTGGGTTCTCTGACCTCTGGAGTGAGGGTTACTGTGTTGGGAAAGACCAGTTGAAATCTTAAGGACTGTTTCTATCTAGGAAAATTATAAATCAAAAGTAATAGTCCATTCCTGAGTGGATTCCAGGCACGTCTGTCATCACGAAGATTCAAGAGTTGCAAAGGTGGTGACTCACACACACCCACTCAGCACTCTAATTTGTTCTGTACAAATGGATCTTGGGGATTGACAATGGACTAGTAAAAACTTAACCATGAGATGATTCCAATTGCAGTTGCCATACCAGATGTGATTTTATTGCTTGAAGAAAATAACACATCTCTGGTTCTTGGCATGCAGCTACTGAACTGGCAATGCCTTTTTGTCTTCCATTCCTGTCCATAGTGGCCACTAGAACGAGTTTGCATTTAGTTGGTGATTCATCAATATACCTTCACTGTCCTACCTCAGCTACCCTCCAACCCTTTGTCATAAAGGGTTTCCAGGAAGCAGAACATAGTTGAGAGGTTGTGGATTTTATTTAAAAAAACATAGCAATTTACTGGAAGGTTGTAAGCAGGAAAGTATCAATATATTCATTCGTTAAAAACAGTAAATGACAACCATGTGCCATACTTTAGATCAGATAGAAAAAATATCTCTTCATGAAGCTTGCATCTTGTAAGGGAAATATTGAGAATAATCCCATAGACGAGAAATATCCTCTCTACCTAGAAAGACAATAAGAAGACAGAAGAGTAACCCTGCCTCCCTCTCCTGAAATGTAAGCTTTGTGAGGGACAGCACCCTCCTTCTTTCTGTAAGAAGATGTACTTGTAATAGGCGCTGCTTTGAGCAGCTCAGAACTACTGATGTTGCACATTAAAACCATTTTGTTATAGACACTTCAATGTTATAAGTGATCAAAATCTCTGTGAAAATGAAGACTATGACAGGAAGATAATCTCTCTTGTCAATACTGGTCCTGAGTCTCAACTGAGATTCACCACCTCCACTGCACGGTCATTTTCCTCACACCCTCAGTCAGGCCGCGACTGGCCAGGTCGCTCTTGTGATAAACCGATCTCCACGCCTGGACGTTCCAGGTCACAGGTGCATAAATGCCCTTCCTGTGTGAATCACTGGGCACAGAAGTAACAACAGGCTCCTGTGACCCCCACAGCCCCAGAACACTCGTTGCTGACTTCACTCCACAGCCTCAATCCCAGCTTCTCTCCACAATGAGGATCACTCACCTGTGCCGAGGAGTCCACATTAGCAACTGTGGAGCCTTAGGCTGCGTGCAGTTGGGCTCTGACTCCTGCAAACATTGGCTTGCAGAACACATTAAGCCTTTTCCTATCAGAGGGAACAGGAAATGGCTGATACTCACATGGAATCAAGTAACAGTGTATGTACATTCGCAGCCCCTCTCATCCAAGTCTATGATAATACCTCCACTTCCCTCAGAGAAGATCATCCTAGTTGCTAAATCAATGGTCATAAAAAAAGTCTTGATTTTAGCTTCCAGGCCCTTTATGCAAAATTTAATATTAATTCTCAGGAACAATAAGTACTGGAATTATCTAAATCACGCTACACTAGCACTTAATTGATCCTGTGTTGCATTGCTTGAATAGTATAAGCTATTAGCAGCAGCTATATTGAAATGTCTTTATTAGTATATATTGTAGCATCTTCATGTGTGCTTCAAAGATATTATTAACATCAAAAAGTCTATTAAAATCCATTTGGAAGGATAATTTTTATTATATATCAATATTCATATCAATCTCTAAGTTTTGCTCTTATTAGTATCCTTAAATATTTTAATGTATATTTTTATAATTATCAGAATAAAATAAAACACACTGACATCATAAGTATAACCATCAATATTTTTTGAAAACATGTACTTTCATCATACTGCAGCAGTTGTAGAATTAGGTGCTGGTACGTAAACACAAATTAGACAATTAGAATATGATAAAGTGATGAAGAAATCCTACATTTCTTAGGAAAGAACATATAAAATTTAGAAGAATATTTTTTGGAAGACATAAAGAGATGTCAGAAAAGACACCTTGCTGCATGAAATAAGAGTGGAGCAAAAATTTGGTAATGAGAGCTGAAAACTGGCTCGTTTCCATTTTTATTAAGACTTTGGATTTAGCTTATGTTCACTTAGAAGTTCATTACCTTTCCAGACAGATCTAATCTACATTTTTAGGTCATTCTCCACCTTTTCCATTCACTCTCACTCAGATCTAATGGAATATCAGCTTAGGAAAATGCAATTTTCCTATTCTTGTGCAATTAACATCCTTGATTGAGCACACAGGCTATGGGCTTAAAGGCTTTAAAATGGATAGAAGAAGATATTGGGCAGGTGCCTTCACTCTCCATTGATGTGAACGTGTGAGATTTAAAGTCAGGGGGAAACAGGAACCTGTAAAATTGAGAATGTTGTCAGAAAAATAAATGCAGCAACAACAAAAAAAAATGAGGACACAATATCAAATTTATCTGTTGAAGGGCAATGCATATAAGAAGTCCTACTTTCAAGGAGTTCATATTGTAGAGTTTATAACATTATGTTTTACATAGAACATTGGGGACAAGACAGTCAAAGCCTGCATGCTTCAAAGCCCTTCACCCTGTCCCTGAAAACACATTAAGTCTGACTTGCGCTCCATGGCCCCTCCCTGCACACGGCCAGTCCCAGTACTTTAACAGAACTGACGAACCTTTGTTCCGAATGGGTTATTGCCTATCAGAAAAATTCCTGCTTAATCTATACTTTGAGGATAATTTCAATTTTCATCTTCCTCAAGCAGAACAATATTTCAAATTTCCATGTAAGGCAAAATTTCCCCCTAAATTATCGTGTAAAGAGGAAACCATTTGATAGTATAATCATTATGAAACCCTTAGAATTACAGGGTGGTCTTTTCACTTCATATTGAAAATGAGGTCTTATTTATTGATGGCAACTTGGCTTGAAAATTGTTCAACCAATAACGATGTTTTATACCTGAGTTTCCCTGAAGGAATTGGTTTTAAAAAAAAGGAGGGAGAAGGAAGGAAAGAAATTTAATGTGAATTAGGTTGTTATTCATGTTATTCCTGAGATATGATCTAAAGTCATAAGAATTGGATAAATGTTTTTAAAAGTGAAATAACTGATGTGATAAGTGGTCAAACTGCAGTAATCACACATGGACACCCACAGAAAGTGAAAAGTCACCCCTTTAAAGCAAAGAGAACAGCCACCTGCCCTCTAGAATGCTATGATGCACACTTTAAAACTATTTACTCTGTGATGCACTATTCTAGCAATAAAAGCATTTTAAAAAGCTAAAAAAAAAAAAATTGTAGAAAGCACAAACTTAAAAGAGTAGCAAGGTGAATTAGAAGAAAAGGTACAGTATTCTTGACAATGTGTCAACAAATATGACTTTGGTGATTAAATAAAAGATAACATTAATATCAAAGGTTTTCGTCAAGGGAAGAATAAGCTTGCTTCATAAAATATAAAGGGGAAAAGAGGAATATTAGTAAATATAGATGTGATTTTTATAATTGGTGAATTTTTAAATAGCTTCCCCCAATTAGCTGAAAAACTCAAATCGGCCCTCAAAATATTGTGCTTGGATTTTTCCTAAGCAGCCAGCTGCACAGTGTGGCTGGTGCAGGGGGCAGGGGTGCTGATAAGTGTGCCTAAGTGAGGCAGACACTGTTATTTGTATACACGTTAATAAGTGACTGGCATTTGTGCCTGCCTCCAACAATTATCACTGTTTGTGCACATGTTAACGATGTACAGACACTGCTACCCATGAACATGCTAACAACGACGTGATATTGTCCTGTCAACAAGTGGTACCTGAACGGGCTGATGCGCTTTGTGTGATGTCATCCTGTACAGGACATGGACTGGATTCCAGGGACCTAGAGATAAATAGCCTCTTGGGATTCAAAGTTCATTTTCTACTATATTCCACAATTTCCTTTATTTCTAATGAAAATTAATATAACTATACATGGTTAACTATATATTCATAGGTCTCCTGCTTTTTTCCTACATCACCCTGCCCCCAACACACGCCAAATAGTGAATTTCTTGAAAGCAGAGGCCATGTCTGGCATTTCAGCACATAACAGTGCCTGACATACTGATGACAAAAAAAAAATAGTAATATTCAAACTATTTTAATATCTAATTCAAATAAATCAAGCCCCATTTTAATAATATATCTATCACTCAATGACTCAGAATCTGGGGCGATGAATGATAGACTTCAAAAAAGAAGAAAAGAGTCTATTTTATAAAGGTTGACCACAGCAGTTTCTCCACAGGAACAGAGTCTTTAACAATATTAGATTACAATTCAGAACCTGCAATCCAATTTTAAATGACATCTGTAGGATTTCCAGGTTCAGAAAGTGATCTTTACTAGCACCTTCCAGGAACTATCTATCATCTTCCTGCTCAGTGATGTTAAAATTTCTGCTTAAAGATGATACAATACTTCATCCGTCAAATTAGAAGAGATTCACAATAATGTTATATAATGGTGGCGAGGGTGCTCCTCCTGTTCGGTACCATTTTCCTACTCGTGACTAAATTTTCATAGAGTTTTTGGAAAGCACTTTGGCAATATAGGATAACTTAAAAAATCTTCATGTATCCTGACTCAAATTTTAATTTTAGAGAAACAAACTAAATTAGTGTTTAGAGGTAACAAACTGGCTGCACTCATAATATTCCTATTAATTGCAACACTTGTTAATACCCATGTATAGGAGAGTATGTGAACACGTTTCAGTAAATCCTTTGAATATCATATAGATATTAAAAGCATATTTCTAGAGAATATTTTTTAAAATTATCATATAATTTTAAGTGAAAATAACCAGGATATAGGCCTACGAGTAGTATTAATGCACAAAAATTCTCCTATAAACACTAATCCAGATACAGAAAAAAGGCATAAGAACGATTTAAGTAGTTTGGTAATGTGATCTTTGCTAGATATGATTCCAATTTTTAAAGAATCAGGTCATAGTTGTTATTCCATCTGAATCTTAAATGCAGTGGCAGCAGGCCACAAATTTAACGCACCCAGCTACTCAGATGTTCAGAGAAAATATAACTATTTTATTTTTTGTCAATAACTAATCTAGCCTTCCTTCCAAGACCCTCCTATCACCGGTTGGCAGGGGAGATAATGAAACTAGATGTCTAATCTGCAAATGATGATCTAAACGATCCTCAGACAGAGTCTCAGATGGATGCCTTTTACCAAATTCTTCCCCTAAAAGGTATTTAGGTGACTGGAAGGACAGAAATCCTCCAGAGACTTGAGTCGCAGGGCAAGTGTCCCCTTGTCAGAGTCAGGGACCTGGATGTGGGCTGCCTGGCTAGTGCTCTTCTCCGGGATGACGGCCCCTCGTCCCAGGACCATCTGACCCTACTGCCACTCGCTGCGGAAGCCTGTGTCGGCTTTCTCTGGGCAGCGTGTTCTCTCGGCCTCCAGGGCTCACGAGTCAGGCCAGCTCCTGCGTGTCTCCTTCTGTTGTGCCTCACCCCCATGTTCCCTGGCTTTGGGGGTCCTTTCAGTCACCTCTTATGTAGAGAGACTTTATTCCCTTATTCTCTATGTGGCATGAGCTCTCTCTCTGGGTCCTCTTTGTGATATGCATGCAGTCACAGACCAGAGCAGACAGAGAGAGCCAACGTCATTGTTTCTCTCTCCTTGGCCTCGCTCTTGCACCAAATGTACTTGAAAACGCCACAGTCCAAGTCAGCAGTGTCCCTGAGCCATCAGGAGGTAGACGGCCTTTTCTTCACTTTTCTACATCATGAACCCTTTCAATTCCTTACATAATCTTTCCGTAATGGCCTTGAATTCCACTTTGTTGCTGGTATGCTAATAAAAGATGATGAAAATAAATTTAACGCTATTATGGTAAGTATCAGAACAGTGGCTGTTTTTGGTAGTGGATATTTGACTGGAGAGTTCCAGGAAAGAGTAGAAATAATTAATATGAATATTATGTTGTGATTGGAGTGGTGGTTATAGGTTGAACACATATGTCAGCTTTTATCAAACTGTGTGCTTAAAATCTTATACTACATTAAAAATACATACAAAAAAAAAAGGTTTTAAAATATGCACCAAGGAAAGTCTTATCTTTCCTGGTGGTATTATCTTGCCAAATAATTCTAAATTGCATGTCAAAAGTTGAACTCTCCCTTTTGTGGTCTTCAAAAACTATTTACGGTAAAACATGTAACGTAAAACTTGCCATTTTAACCATCTTAAGTGTACAATTTGATGACACTAATTACATTCATTGTACAGCCATCACTGCTGCTTCTATAACTCCAAACAGAAGCGCTATTCCCATTAAGCAATGACTCTCCATGCTCTCCCTCCCCCGGTCCAGTAACCTCCAGTCTGCCTTCTGTCACCATGAGTTTCCTTGTTCCAGACGTTTCACGTAAGTGGAATGAAACAATGTTTGTTCTTTCTGTCTTTTTTTATTCATTCTGGGTCTGTTGCATAAGTCTCAGAAATTTACTTTTGCAAATATTTTCTCCAAATCTTACTACCTGTATCTGAAAAAGATATGAGGTGGTTAAAACACTAAGAATGGTAACCACTAGTGATGGGATTAGAGGTAATTCTTATTTACTCTTAACCCTTTTTCATTCCCCAATTTCTACATCAGCCTGTATAGCTTGTATAATGAGGAAAAATAAAAGCAATAGCCATTAAGTCATGCCACATTCAATTTAATCCAACTTTCACCTAAAATAGCAGTGACAGAAGAAAAAGCTAAATTAAAAAAAAAAACAAAAACCTACCCTAAAAACTAGGAACTAGAAACGATAGCCACCCATTGTCAGAATCTGGAAGAAATTTCCTTTTCACTAATTCCAGGAAAATGGGATAGGAACAAAAACTGGCTCTCTCACTTTACAGTGCCAAAATCAGGGGAAAATGAAACTCAAACTTGTCCTGTCCTCACGTGAAGTCATATTATGATGACTAATTCAAACAGTTAGTGTCTTTAGCTACTTAGAATTACCCCAGTCCTTTGCAAAGTCCTTCCAGACTGTGAGCTGAGTCCACTCTCTGCAGGTTTGGCCCCAGCACCCTGGCATGACTACCTACAGACTGAAGCTGATGACAAGTGCCAGGCACCTCCCCTCCCCAGCAGCTCCAGACTCCTCTCACCTCCCTGTCCTGGGACTGTGGGGCTGGAGGAGGCTTCCCTGAGAAACAGCACTTAAGCAGAGGCCACAGAACACATACACACAGATAAAGCAAGCAACCCACCAACCCTAGGAGACTCCCGTCCTCTGCTGATGAACTCTGAGCAAGAAAACGGTGTCTGTGTATTCACAGAACTGAAGGAAGGCCACTGTGGCTGGAATGTAGAAAGTGGGGAAGACTCATGAATCTGAAAAGGCAGACTCGGATTACACAGCTCTTAAAACATCACAGTCAAGATTTAGATCCTTATTCTAATTAGCTGAACGCCACTGATTTGTTGAAGTGATGATGTGCGGGGAGGAGCGTTCTTGGATACAGTATGGATGATAAATGAGCAGGGAACCAAGGCTGGATAGAGGAGGCGTGTCTAGGAGCCCAATGAGAAGAAGTCCAAATGAGATTCAATGGTAGCTTCATAGGACGAAGCAAGTAGGGACAGAAAGAAGTAGGAAGGCTTAGAAAAAAAATTAGAAGAAAGAGCTGATGGGCTAAGGTTGCTGGGTACATGGCAGAAGGGAGGAGAGTCTAGGGTGGCTCCCAAATTTTGGCTGAGATCTGGCAGAGGGATGAAAGACCAGCACCAGTGACATCAGCAGGTTGCTCAGTTTCAGAGAAATTACTCTTTTCATTTTTGTTAGCAGTCTTTCTTACATTTTAAAGACAACTGACCCAAGAAGCTAGGGCTAACAGGTGAATAGCAGTGATAGAAGACAATATCTGGCTACCCCAGAGGGGAATGGCTATCCCCTCCTCCCTGAGGAAAAGCCCCTCCCTGCCCTGGGCTTGTGTAAAAATATCTACTGGGACGTCTGAGTGGGACACCACCAGGGTCGCCTATTCCATGAGTGGAGACAACTTGGGTTATTTCAAGTGCTCTTTTTAGCACCTATACAGAGAGACCTTTTTTGCTTTCAATATCTTTTAAGCGAATGCAGATTTACAAACAACTTGGAAGCAAGGCACTAAAGGCTTTCTCTCCCATCCTATTTGAGAGTCAGCAGCTGGCCGGAAGCTCCAGAACTGAGGGGTTTCTTGCTCATAAACACTTCTCTTACACAACCAACGTAAATACATCAAAATAAGGACATGTCCCTAAATTAATGGCACAGTAAAATGCTCTAAACTCATATTTTACTTTTTTGCTTAATGACCTGAAATCACTGATCTCCAAACATCTTTGTTTCCTTTTAATGAGGGATGGTATTTGTAGGCAACATCTGCGCGGTAAGTACTCAGCAGACAGAAGCTGGGGAATGACGATGAGCACACACACAGCCATCCATCCACACAGACGTGAATGCGCACGTGCACATTTATCCATCCATCCGTCCATCCATCACCTCTCTACCCATGCGCACATGGAAACCACGGAAATGGATGCTCCAATATTTCCATTTTCAATCAACACCACAGGATTCAGTTTAGTTTTCTCCCTCTGCATATCTGCTCACTTTCCTCTTACAGTACAAAAGCTGGTACCCATTTAAATGTAGTTATTTTTGGTTGATCCTCCTGGCTGGAACCGCTTCTCCAGGCTGGCCTCTGTGTCCTCCCCCTGGGGGTGTCCTCCTCACACTGTGTGGGATCAATACTCTGCTCTTGGTTACAGTGCTGCCTCCTTCCTGTCCTTCTATCCAGGACACCCATCCTGATCCGCCCTGCTTACTGGCTCGAGGACTGCATTGCTTAGAGAGTGAAGGGGATGGACAAAGAGAGGAGGAAGAAAAGGCAGAGGAGGGAGCAAATGCACCTCTGTAGCGTCACCTCAGTCATTCTGACGGGCACGCTCAGCACAGGTTCAACTCCATTACTGGCTATTATCAGCCTATGGTTCAGGGTAAAATCTCCATCACCTACATTTTTGGTGTTAATTATAAAAACAGTTTCTCATAAGATGCCTTTAATTCAAACAGAACTGTAACTAGCAAAAATGATAGCCATGATTCCTTAAATACTTGAGGTCTGAGATACTGGAGAACTCAGTGATATTTCTCTCCCTTCTCCATCCTCATTATTATACACTATATCTATTTTTTTGTCACATACTCAGCTGCTTCTACTCCCAGAAACAAATGGGGGATAGAAAAGCAATACTGGTGTTGTGTGTGTGTGTGTGTGTGTGTGTGTGTGTGTGTGTGAGAGAGAGAGAGAGAGAGAGAGAGAGAGAGAGAGAGAGAGAGAGAGAGAGAGAGAGACACACGAAAGAGGGAGGAAGGGTGTGTTCTATTGTGCCCATTACACCATTACATTCTGGGAAACAATCTTTTGCATATAATGTACTAAGGGTAAGTATACGAGTGTCTGTTTACCTGCATACATTTTCCCTTCAGGTAAAAGCACCTTTGTCTCTTGAGACCAAAGTCACTCATTCTCAGTCCATAAATTTGATGCAGTTTAAGTGCAGACGTTCCTGGACAAGTGAAGCGCTGCGTCTCCCTGCCCTTGTGATTGTTTCAGAAAAGCAAACGAAATCCAAGTCTGAGCAATCAGAGCCTGAGACTTAGTCCTTAGTCTGGTGTTGGAGTTAACACACAAGTGTTCTTTTTATTCCATGAGCAAGCTGAGAAGCAGGGCAGAAACCCACAGCTGGCGGGACACTGCGTCACCATGAGACGTCTACGTGAGAGCAGAGCCCCCACAGAACAAAGCAGAGTCCGGGGCAGTGTCAGCAAGCAGACATGTCCTGTGATTCAAACCTTTGGAGACAGACGTTCACACAAGCAAATATATTTAGTATTTTGACGTATCCCCTCAATGTACATTTGAATTTCATAGTCAGAGGAAACACATCGCTGTAACTAGACAAACGTGAATTCCTGCAACGCAGTCATGTCAGGGGCGAGGCAAAGCCGCATTTCAGTTTGACAGTGATTAGAGCCTTATTTTATGAAAAGTTAACAAAAGTTATGGAAAGTAACATATTACTTTACACCATAGTTCTACGCATCTAAAGAGTATGCAGAAACCAGTATTTGTTGCGTGCAGCAAAGATTTTGCTTTCCTGAACAATTTGATAGCATATATTTTCTCCGCACATTGTTATCGTTAACGAGCTGTCTCAGTAGAGACGTGACTGCATGATTAGGAGCAGAACTTACAAAACTTACAAAACATGTAAGTTGGTGAGAAACTAGTCTAAGCTTCCATGGAGTTCCATGTAGTGATCCCGTCAAAGCACCGTTCCGGGATTCCTGCCCTTCTATCCCACCCTTGGGTCTCCACTCAAATTTTAGCTTAAAAAAAAAAGGAAAGGTGCAGGCAGGAATGAAGGTGGTAGCGGGCACCCAGGAAGAGAGACGGGGAAGACGCATTTATTTATTTAGTTGTTCGCTTGGGTTGCTGACCCCGGCACTGCGTCACGACCTCAGGTCCTTGGGTTTACTCAGGTCCTCTGGCCTCTGAAGCCACAGACTTAATGCCTGAGTCACCAGGATGTGACCAAACATCAGCTTTCAGGAGGTTTTTTCTCACACTTCCACCTCCATGTCTCTACCAGTTTCACAGCATTTATCACCATCTAGAATGATATTTTTTTTTGGTTGTTACTTTTCAATAGAGAGTAAATTTCATAAAATCTGAATATTTTGATCTTAATTTATATTTTTTCTAATCCCAACACCTGAAAGAATGTCAAGCACATAACAGATGAATAAAATTTTTGTTGAATGAATAAATAAACAATATGAGGGTGAGTAGAGGGACAGAGACTCCCCAAGAGACTTAATACTGCAGGGACTCATGACGATGTCACCCGTGGGGCTGCATCTGGTTGAGTTACTACGAGAGAACCAAACTTTTTAATATGCATGTGGACATAGGTTCAGATCTGAGTAAAAAGTTCCTAGTCACCTCCTATTCCCACATCTGTGCCAACTGGTCTCTCCTTTGCTTCTTGACCCCTAACAATGAACAAGCGTTGAAGCTCTGAATATCGAAGTACATCATTTATGTCAAATATAAGCTCTTCTCTTTAGGAAAAAAGTGGCTGGCAGGTGTCCTGAGCTAGTGAAATGTGCTCTTCAGCACCATCTGTAACTCTCTGGGCCACACATGCAGAACCTGGGTCCTCAGCTCTCCACGTCATTTGCTCTGACCTGCGTAACGCCTTTCAGTGGGTGAAGGGAGAACTGACAGACCAAGTGATGCCCGTGCCGATGACCACGTTAAGCAGACGTCACTGATGGAGGCTAAGAAAGATCAACTAAAGAGGGTAAGGAGGAGCTGCTGGACTGGGATAGAACACTATTTTTGATCAAGTAGTCAAGGGTGGTCTCTCTGATAATCTCGCAATTTCAGGCAGAGGTCACGTGAAGGATGAAGGAGAGTGTTGACGAACACAAAGAATATCACTGGCTGAAGGAGCGAGTGAGCAGAGGAAGAAGAAAAGTTCAGAGTGGAAGAAATGGGACATAATGCAGGGCTTTGCTAGTGCTGCTGTCTTTTAGAAGATTCTTAGATTCTTAGTGAGATGGCAAGTCATCTGTGGGTTTTACTGAAAGGAGTCACATGATATGACTTACTTTTTCAAAAACTGAATAGGATGCTTTACTGAGAATACACAAAAAGGAATTGATAGGAAATAATCAATATTGGTGCACGTCTTTACAAATTAGTGTTTTTGTATTCTTTAGATAATTATCCCAACGTAGAGTAGTTGGATCATATGATACTTCCATTCTTAATTTTTTCAGAAATCGCTACACTGTTTTCCATAGTAGCTGCACCAACTTACATGCCCACCAACACTGTCCCCCACCGCGGTGAACGCACCGCGTGGCGCGGGCTGTGGACAGCGGGGAGGCCGTGCACGTGGGAACAGCGGCGCACAGGCCGCCTCCGCCTCTGCCTTCACATTTGCTATAACCCTAAAATTGCTATAAAGATAGAAGTCTATTAAAATACATATTCCTTCCCTAACGTAATCTTCTACGGTATTTGCAATTTCACTATTGAATGTTATTTATTAAAGCACAACTTTTTCAGACACTCCCAAATGAAAGTAAGTAACCATAGACAGGTTAAAAAAATTCAGAAACTTTTATCTGGATAAGATTACATACACTGCCAGTTACATAGGAAAGCTTCAAATTTTTAGTTTCCTTGAGGTTTGTGAATTTTTCCAGTTCCTCATGTCCTACATTTTATCTTCCAGCCTCCCTCAGTTTCGCTGTTTTTACCTCTTCTTTTCTTTCCTCTTTAAAGCGTGGAAGGGGTCTGAAGGCATTTTTAGCCAAATCTAAACTTCACACAGTTCTAACTTATAAGCAACTCAAAGAAAACACATACACACATACATGCACAAACACACCCATGCGCACAGACACACACATCCACGCACACACCCCCATGCACAAACCCACACACACACTTATGCACACACATCCATGTGCACACACATCCCTCCAACCATGCACACACACCCATACACCCATGCACACAGACACACCCCCATGCAAAAACCCACACACACACTCGTGCACACACACCCATGTGCACATACCCGTGCGCATGCACACACCCACACACACCCATGCACATACACATCCCTCCAACCATGCACACACACCCATACAC
>RJWH01002637.1:145488-212944 GCA_004363575.1 Solenodon paradoxus
ATGCACACATCCGTGAACACACCCCCAAACACACCCACGCACACACATCCATGTGCACACACCCATGCACAAACCCACACACACTCCCATGCACACACACATCCACGCACACACACACGCACACACATCCATATGCACACATCTGTGCACACACCCTCCCACACACCCACATCCATATGCACACACCCATGCACAAACCCGCACATGCCCACATGCACACACATCCATGCACACCCTCCCACACACCCACGCACACACATCCATGTGCACACACCCGTGCACACACCCATGCACAAACCCACACACGCCCACATGCATGCACACATCCCTCCAGACAACCACACACAGAGCCATGCACACACACACACATGCACACACATTTTTGTGGCTTTATTATTTTTTCAACTCACAGCAAAATTGCAGTTCCACTGACCACTGTATGAATATTTCCTATTGATTTTTTTCAGTCACAAGAACTGTATGGGGCACAAAATGAAAAAAAAAAGTGTCCTACTGTCTTGAAAGACAGCAGACTAGAGAGACTACCCCTTTAAGAAAGCTAAACAGACCTACATTTTATAACCCAAGAAACAAAGAAGAAAGAATTTCTCCTTGGAAATGCTTTATTTTTATTCTCTTTAAAGATTTCCTCTCTACTTAAGGAGCAGATAAAAAAAGCAACAGAGTAAAAGAAGGTAGGCAATCGTCTGAAGAGAATAAATGAGAGTTTAAAAAAATGATGCTTGGAGAAAAAAATAATTAGAAAGGGCATCCAGGGGACATATAAAACAGCAGAGCTAGCACAGGTTACCATTAGCACAGGATATAAAGGGAAGCGTGTCAGAGATGAGAAGTGATTACAAAGTCAAAGCAGGCAGGGGAGGGGGGCTCGCTCCTTCTCAGGGGTGGGAGAAAAAGCAGAATGCAAAGACGTGAGGGTTGAATTTCTCAATAGCCACTTTACCTCCACCATTGACGACAATTATAATAGGAACAGGATGCTCAGGGCAATAAGAGTTAATGAGAAAAACATGTAACTGGGCAAAATTTGAATCATATTTAATTTTTAAAATAACTAAGTAACTTGGAATGCATTCACATCTACAGAGTATGATCCACTGCAGAACAGAAAATTTTAAAAAGGTAGGTCTAGCAATACACCATTACAGCACATTTTAGAAAACTAAAGTTAACTTTTTAAAACTTTTTTTTTCTTTCTAAAACAGTAAGTGTTGTCAAGGGTGTGGAGAAAAGGGGGCCGTTGTGCACTCTCGGTAGGAATGTAAATTGGTGCAGGTACTTTAGAAAACTGTATAGAGTTTTCAAAAACTTCAAAAACAGAACTGCCATATGGTCCAGCAATTACACCTTTAGGTAGCCATCAAAAAGTATTAAAATATTAATTCAAAAATAGACATGTACTCCTGTGTTCATCGCAGCATTATTTACAGGAGTCGAGAACTGAAAAGAACTAAGTGCTCATCAACAGATGATGGATAAAGAAGACATGATATGATACATATATATACACATATGAATGTACACATCATGGAATACTACTTAGCTATGAAAATAAAAGATGAAATCTTGCCAAGGATGGAACAAGGATGGAACTAAAGGGGACTGTGCTAAGTGAAATAAGTCAGAAGGAGAAAGACAAAATCAGATGATCTCACTCATTTGTAGAATATACAGAAAGAAAAGAACAAACAAAATGAGCCACTGAGGTTCCTGGAGGAAAGGGGGTGGGTAGTGGGGGTCCCATGGATAGCAATGCAGGAATTTCAGATGTTTGGTGGTGGGCATGGTGCTCTGTTTGAGGAGTCTGAACCTGCCTGGCTAAAACCTATATTGTGTTGCAAATCAATGTTATTTCAGTAAAAGGAAGGAAGTGAGGTGATTGGGAATAAAATTCTTTTGTTTTCTATTTAAACTACAAAACTCTTACATGAGAATTGCAAAGATAGAGTTAAAAAATAAAAACTCTCCTTCATTATCCAACTTTCTTCAGATCTTTTCACCCCTGAATAATTCCACTGCTAATGATTTTTGAAAAAAAAATTCTCAAGGAAACACAGCCAGGAATGAAGGTGAGTAGGGCAGGAAAGTAGGAAGAGAGAGGAAGTAGAAGCACTTCATTTTATTCACTTGTTCATTGCTGGTTGTTCCTCTAGTCCCGGGTCTCGAACCAGGGACCCTGGGACATATGTGGAGTATGCCCGGCTGAACCGCGTCGCCAGCGGGTGCCCATGCTTGACAGCTTTGTGAGCACAGAACGCAACCTCTTTTGAGGCCGTAGACACATGCCACAAATAGACACACATAGAGCTACATCTCCTTTCATCAACGCAGGAATAAAAGAAGAGCAACTTCTATTTTATCATTGGTCTAAAGTGATGTAATATGCTCAATTATAAACTTAATCTCCGTTTGATTTCCACTCTGTTCTCCTCCCTCTGGGCTTGGCAGGGGTCTTGGGAACCGGTGTAGTGTAAGTGCATCAAGAATAAACCTGAGTGCTATCACCTGAGCACAGCTGCATCAAAAAACAACAACACACACACACACAAACCCCCACTGATTCCCAACCAGGCTTTGACCTTTCACTGACATCTTAAGGGTGGGTGGCTGTCCTCACTTTAGTTCCGAAGTCTCTCCGTTTCCCCTTGTCTCTGTCATGTCCTCCTGGCATGGAACACACATCTTACCTAATAAACACCACCACCTCTTAGCCGTTCTCCTGCGACCTTCCTTTCCCTGCATCTGTTTCAGACACCAGCAGAGTAACTCCTAAAACCTGGGCCAACCCTTCCAGGGCTCCCTACCTCACCAGAGAGGAGGAGACAGCAAAAATGACTCAGGAGGACCCACGAGGCATGGGGTCTGCGTTGGCCCACACCACCCGTCACTCCAGCTCACTCCCTCTCGCTGCCCCAGGCACACCAGTTTGCTCCCAGTTCTGGGAGCCAGCAGGCACAGCCCCACCTTCAGAGCATTCGACTTTGTCCTCACTCCTGCAGCTTGCAACGCTCTTCCTGCAGATATCCTGAAAGTGTTCATTCAAAAGTCATTTTCTCGTCAGGGCTCTCCATCGCTGCTCCATCTAAAATTGTTCCTCAACAGCTAACTCTTCAGTTACCCCTGAGCCGTTTTCACTAATCTAATGTAGATTTTATTTTTTTAACCGTGTCACTGTTTTCAATCTACAATGTAAACTCCACAGTGGACCAGACATTTTATTCGTTACTATATTCCAAGTCTCTAATGGTGTGTCCGGCAGACAGAAGACCTTCAATAAATACACTTTAAAATAAATGAATGAATAAATGAATGAATGATGGGAAGCTTATGACTGATCCTGACTAATGTTATAGGAAATGCTTCAAAGTTATTTCAGACCTACTTTTTCAATTAGAAAGGAATCTTCTTTGCTTCCATATGCTGTTGAGAAGTCAATTAAGATCTTGTTTCTGTTGGAAACTTCCCTGGAATAACAAACAGACCACTTCCATCCTAAAACTTGCCAACCATGTCTGATAACTATCCCACTTTGAGAAAGATGAAGCCCTATTTTGAGAATCTTAGATTATCTGCTTATTTCCAATCCTGTCCTAGTTCCTGAAATATTTTCACAGAAGGACAGTGATGACCATGGGTGACATAGAGGCTCTGGATCTTCAAAATCAAAACCCAAGATTGGTTTTGCTATTCAGGACACGTTGTCATGTGGATCATTCCGAATGAGTTAAAAAGTGAATGAAGAGGCGTGGCAACCCTCGTCACCGCTGGGGGAAGGCCCACACTGAAGCACACGGCAACGAAAAAGCAACACCCCGCTGTCAGCATATGAAAGCACTGTTTACACACATAAGTCTGATCGGTAGTAATTTTACCTGAGTGGAACTGAACCATCTCACTTGGCTCTCCCACCCCGATTTAACAGCGCACATTGCGTAGTCGTCTGTTTCCATTCAACTTGAGATTCTTCCATGTCTTGGCTTTCATTGTGACTTAGTCATATTTGTTTCATCACCTTCTCTGGCATAACTGATTGACTCATGCTACTGTCGATGGAAATGTGGGCTTTGTATGAGTTTTCTTTTATTCTGTTACAAAGCATGTTAATGTGAATAATCTTGTATATGTATCTGGAAGAAAGGAGCAACATATTTTTCCTGAGCCCGTTCTATGAGAGATTGGCCTAGGCAGGCTTTCAGTGTTTTACTTATTTATTTCGATGATTCTGCCAATATGCTTCTTCCATCACTGTTGAAGCATGTGTGTGCTCTGTCCTCGGGGTACGTGTTAGGGGTAGATGTCGGCTTGCTGAGAGCTCAGCTGCTCTAGGGAGCTAGTAAGCTCCCTGAAGGTAGGACACCTGTGTTCTTGGGGCCGGATGCCGTGCAGGCCCCGGTGCTGTGCTCCTGGGGCGGAGTCCGCCCCGACGCCCTCCGCCACTGTGCTAGAGGGGTGACCCCAACCCCAGTCAGGCCACCCGCCGGAGACCCGGAGAGGGACCCCCGTCATGATTCCTGCTACCACGGACATTTGCCGCAGATTACCCTGGTGATTTTCTTTAAGTTCACAGCAATCAGGGATAACAGAAAATTGGGAAGTTCAAACTTTACATGTCTGGAGAGTCAACAGACTTCAGAAGACTGTGCGCAGGAGGAAGAGAGGGGCCAGCGGAGCGCGCAACAGTCCTGGGGCTGTCACTGCCACAGAGACAAAGCAGTTTGTTGTGTTTACAGGGACCTCAGAGTGTGTGCCCTTCTAAAAGGCTCCTAAAGCCCTGCCGCGGGGCTCTGTGGGTTCCCAGGGCCTGTCCCACTCCTGGGGACAAGTGTCCCTCTACGACTCTGTGGCAACAACCAGACATGCTTGGCTCTATGAACACAGGAGCCCGAGTCGGGGCGTCTCCAGACAGCCCGTCTCCCCTCCCCGGGGGCGCTCCCAGCCTACGAGGGGCCGCAGGTAAAAGGACTGCAAATAAGCCGATGTCTGTCAGCGCCGCATCTCTGAAACAGTTACCTGCTGGTGTCCCCTGGGCACGCACTCCCATTAACGGTGTGGATGCACTTGTCATTTCATACCTGGTGGGATAGTCTTTCTCACGGGCGCTGACCAATGGGAACCTGCCCCACTGTCTTCCCAGGTGAAAAGAGTGAACGTTCCACAAGATGGGCTGAAACGGAGAGGGGCCTGTGGTCCATCTTAGATGTGTGCTTGGCGCCGAGGTCGCTGAGCCCTCTGTCTCACTGCTTAATAGCCCTACAGGCCAGTTTAAAAAGTAGCCACCAATGAATGGAGTCACAACTATCAAAACTTACATGCACAGGCTCCCAGCAGTTGGGCGCCCATTCCCAACATCCCACAGATGACGGACAATACCCCGAAGCGCAGGGCCTAGCTCTGCCGGCCTAATCCAGACCCCAGTGCGACCTGCTCCCAGCGACTGAACACTTGCTCTTCAATTTGTTTTCAGTCTGGAAGGCGCCCAGTGGTCGCGGCTGCCCAGGCGTCATCGGATCACTCAGCAGCGCTGGCAACCTGTGCAGACACGAGCGAACTTCACTCAGTGAACACACGCCCTCGTCTGGCATTAGAAGAACGACTTTCTACTACAGGGCCTTCGAGGATGTTGCCAGGAAGGCTCACTTACGCTGAGGACACAGCGCTGGCAGACGACGCAAGGCCAGCCACCCCACTGTGTCTCCCGACAGCGCGGCTGCGAGGGCCGCCAGCTCTTCTCCCGTCGCACAGCTCCTCGCAGCTGCGCCGCAGGCAGGCTGGGAGCAGCGCGCAGGTGACCTCTTCGCCTGCCCATCCTTCCACGGCCTTCTCATGTCGCTAAACACAAGTTGGCTTCTTTTCATGGAGGAGAACCTCAGCAAACGGCCTCAGCTGTCCATCACAGCCCCGCACATCCCTCCGGGGTCAGACCCAACTTCAGGGGAGTCACTGCTGCCTGGTTACGCCCGTGGGGCCCCAACTGAGCACAGCTCTCCCTGCAAGCCTGTGGGGCCTGGATCACACGCCTGCCGCAGACACATCTGGAACCCACTCCCAGAGCGGCAAACGCCAGTGGGCACCTGGGCCCGTTTGCAGACAGAGGTATGGACGGGCTCACGGACAGCGCGACGTCGCAGCAGGCTCCGCACAGCCCCGAGGCGTCACTGCCGCTGTGGACATGCGGCCATCACGGGCACTTCCAGCCTGCAGGAGGAGGTGCATGCCCGCGCCAGTGCCTCCTCTCCACCGTGGCAGAAGGGAAGGCGGCAGCCCTGTGTGGGGCCCCTCCAGCTGCAGGGAGCCCTCAGGATCAGCGGTCCAACAGGAAAAGGAGTGGGAGCTCTTCACCCACAGCGGTGCCAGCAGTGTGTGCAGAGCGGCTGCGGGAAGGTCTGCCACATCCGCCTGCCAGTGACATGTCTCTAGGGGAGAAGGCTTCTCGAGGCTCACCCGCCTGGCAGAACGAGTGGGCTGTGCAGCTGGCCTGCAAGATGAGACCCACACAGTTTCTCACACACACACACACACACACACACACACACACACACCAGACTCCTGGGTGCTGCTGGCCAATGTGCCTGCAGTCCAGTCTCAACAATGGTAAGAGGACAACCTCATGATTTAGGGGAAACCTCTCGGAGATGCCTCCTTTTGGAAAGAGCCAGCTCACCCACGCTGGTCACCCGTGTGTCTGCACACACGCTGATCCACACCGGAAACACATTTTAAAAACACTGGGGATGCCTTGTGCCATGCACGCCTGTTTCACAGTCTCCGTGAGTCACCCCTCAGTGTGCCAGGCACAGCCCCAGACACAACCATCCCTCCCGAGATGCCTGCGCTCACGGAGCGGACCTGGGTCTCACTGGGTGTCAGGGAGCGACGACACTCGCCGTCTGCACCTGCAGGAGATCCTCTCAGCTCAGCTCCAGACAAAATGGTGGCAGGTGATCTTCCTCTCTGCTCCCAACCAAAGGCCTGGAAGCCTCCAGGTAAGGATACGGGTCCCTGGGAGACAGATCCTACTTCCATGACCAACTGATGTCCAGGACGGCTCCGTCCACTGCCGAGTAGCAGGTAGGGGACCATGCCCTGGACACCTCATGTTCACTGGGCTCTGGCGGGCCACGCCCTGAAGAAAGCCTTCTTCCCTCAGGTCTTCTCCTTCCTAACCAGGTGTGGGCTCGTCCCCTTTGGCTCACCAGAAATGACAGATGCAGACTCAGGGACCCAATTCACCTCCCAAGATTTTCAGGCATGGCTCCAGCAGGATGGAATTCCCACCTACTTGACTGGCCCCGAGGCCCTGATTTACAGAGATAGCGTGACCTACTCAGAGGCTAGTTCCTTAACTTTGAAATAATAAGGGCTCCCCTCGCAGGTGATTTTACCCCAGCTCTAATACAGATTAATTCCCAGTCCTCAGGTCTCCATACACCCCCGGCATCTGCCGAAGATTTCCCACTGTTAGCACTTGCAGGAACCCCCACTCCTGACTGCTGGTAATTACCGGGACCCCATCCTCACTGCTGGCACCGGGACCGCCAGCCTCAAGCATCAGCAATTGTCTGTCACAGCTACTCACCGGAGAAACACTCCATTTACTCTTGTGACTTTTTAAGTCTTCCCTCCGGGTTCACTCTGCTGGCACCCCAGTGGAGGATTCACAGTGTGACTCTTAACACAGAGCCCAAGGGATAAACCCCACACACGTGCCTAGAGATCATGATTATGAATATTTCACTGTCCCAATCAATAGCCAGTATCAGACGCCAAGTTACAGCCACCAGATCTGCCTTAGGATTCGGTGGTTAAGTAAAACAGGCATCCGGAGTTTTGTAGGAAATTGAAACGCCAGCTCCAGGCCCCGTCAGCAGAACCGTTTCTCTCTGGCAGGGACAGCCCTCTGCCCAGTGGGTGCCACTAGGAATGAAAGCACAAGGCACCTCTCTCAGGCCCTATAGAAGGGCTGTGGCAGCAGGCCACTGGGCGGCCGTGTGCCTTGAGCCCTGCTCCCCTCCGTCCGCACCAAGCCTGCCTGTGACGTCCTGCTGCCGCCTTTGAGGGGAAGGATGTGCTCCAAACCCCACGAGTCACAACAAGGCGCCTTCGTGCAACGCCCCTGGCTTGACCTGCTGGGACCCACGGTGAGGACCTCGGCTGCTGTCTGCCCCAGAGCACAGCTTTGGTTCCCACCTGAAGACCAACAGGAACCGGTCCCCTCCTCACTCCCCGAGTCCCCGACGTTCCCCCTGCTTCCACCGCACAGGGCGTCCGCAGGCCCAGCCCACGCTCCCCGGGGCTGGGTGCCCTCTGGCTCCTGTCACCCACGGCGGGCGGGGGGCAATGCCAGTGAGGACCTGCCCAGCCTAGACTTCCCTGTGAAACGGTCAGATGCGCTCGCCAACCACTAAGACCACAGTCCTCCAGCCTGGAACATACCTGCTCCCCAGGGGCTGCCATTCCCGACGCTGAGGCGTCCCAGGCTGGGCTGCTGAGCGTTCGGTAACACGCCCACAGCACTGCTGCCCGTGTCCGTTGTTGGCAGCCACCTGGCCTAACGGGAGCTAAGCTGACACCAGCCTCTCCCCCGACTGCAGCCGCAGATGGCAGCCCAGTCACAGTGAGGTAGGTCCTGCAGGCACAGCGCCTGCCTCCTGCCTGGGGCCTTCCTGGTGTGCTCTTTAGATAAGGCCTCTGAAGTGGTCACAGCCCGGCGATTCTTGCTTTGAATTGGCCAACTGGCCTTCACCGGGAACCCGACCCTTCCATTCCTGGGCCCTCGTGAAGGCCTGAGCCAGTCCTAGCTCTCTGCTTTCTGCCTTGACCTTCCCCGGCACCAGTGAGAACTGAACTCACTATTCCAGTTCACTCGTGGTCTGTTGAACTGGCTCACATCACGCACAGGAAGACTCTTCTGACGTGTTAACTTCAAAGGCACCACGTGGCTAGATGCCAGTCTCATGGATGTAAAGGAAACTCTAAGTGTGATTTGGCCGTTTCCTGAAATTCTCCTGAGGCTGCATACTCACCTTTGTATATGTTAATGTGAATCTCTTCTAAAAGTATTTCCCCATTTCTTCCTCCTTTTCCACAAAATTACAGATACCACTAGTTCTGCATCAGTTATGTGTGTCTCCAATATATTCTCCTTGTGACTTGCTTTTTCTCTCTGCTACACGCTTGATGAAAATATCCTTAATTTGGAATTCGTGCATTAAAAAAACACACTTCAGCATAATTCACTGAGCTATTACTACATATCATTTCCTAAAAGTTGAGTGATTTTGACATTTATACCAGGAATTCAATTCTCCTTAACTTGCCTTTTAAGTATGGTCTGACATAAGGGTTCAGTCTCATGATTTTGCCTGCAGATACGCAACTCTGTCAGCAGTGTTTGCTGCAAGTGTGTTCTTTCTGGCTGATCTCGCGGTAAGGCCTCCATCACAGATGTTCATGTGTTTGCACGAGGCGTTCGGTCAACACTTACTTGCATGGATGTAGCTCCAAACACTACACCGGTGAGCAGCCGCAGCTTATATTGTGTCTTGTCTTGATACCTGCTAGGACATCTCCCATCTCGTCCTGTCTCATCAATGGCACCTTGGTCTCTGAATGTCTCACTACTATTTGACAAATCTAAATATTAATTTGGAGAGAGCTGATAACTTGAGAATCCTGAATTCTTCAATCTATGGTTATAATATACATTTTCACTACTTAAGGTTTTCCTAAATTTCACTCAGTGAAATTCTATAGTTTTTATTTTATGATAACTCCAAGAATAATGGATTAATTTAATAGTCCTATGTGCCCATTGAGAACTGTTGAAGTAAGTTTAAAAAACTGTAGAAAATGGAGAGCAAGCAAGAACTAATGGAACAAGTTCTGAAGAGTAAGACGCGCATGGCGGCGCACCCTGGTGGAGCAGTTTTAGGTCAATTGCCTCCAAAGGACTCAGGCCACGTACCCCTGGGTTCCAGTATCAGGTCCAGGGTAAAATAACTAATGTGGGCAATTAAAATGGAAATAAAATAAAATGCTTCTTCCTCCTCTGTCTTCCTGCCCGTCTGCCTACTTGCCTTCATTCTTGCCTGCACCTTTCCTAAAAAAAAATACAAAAAAAAAAAAACAGAGGAACTACATGGTGAGATGGTGAGAAGAGTCATCATTTTAGGAGAAATCCAAGAAGACAGTTACTAAAAAGGACAAAGAAAGGAGCAGCAAATAGTCTCCTGGGACAGAGGGGAAGATGCAGAGACACAAGATTAGAAGGGAAAAATGACTCTAGTTATTGTGAAACTTTATCTTCCCACATTGACTACATTCAGAAGCTTAGCAAACAGCGAAGAGTTGTGTAAACCGCGGCTGCAGTGGCCGCGGAGCACAGTGCGGGCGAGGACGTGAGCTGTTCGTCCCTTCAGCACTTTAAGACGGCGCCACACTTTTGCATCAGAGCTAACAAGAAGTTTTCAGTCATTCAAATCAGTGCTTCCACAGATACATGATGTGTCATTTTTTCATGCTTTCAAATGCATTCTTTATTTTTGATGCTTGATAATTTGATATAATGCTTAATTATATCAATGTCAGATCTGGGTTTATAAGATTTGGGGTTCACTGAGTTTCTTGAATATGTAAATTTCAGTCTATAACCAAATTTTGGATATTTTTGTAACCATTAGTTCTACAAATTTTATTTCATATTCTGTCTTTTCTCTATTTCTATGACTCCAAACACTCATATGTAATTTTTAAAGATAATTTTTCTATCCCTGAGGTCTTGTTAAATTTTTAAAATATTTTTTCTCTCTAAATGGAATGATGTCTTAGCTCTAGCATCAATTTTACTGATTTTTTTGTCATTTTAATTATCCTATTAGTTTTACCCAGGGGATTTTATTTCATATACTGCATTTTTCACATTAAATTTTTCCACTTTTGAAAAATATGTTCTACTTGTTTCTACATGTACTCTTTTAATCCATTATGAGTAAGGTATCTTTAATGTCAGAGCAAAGTTTTATTAGCTGCTTTGAAGTCCTTTAGTGATTGGCTCAACATCTGGAATACCTTGGAGCCGGTATCTGTTGATTATCTTTTCCTTTAAGAATGGCTCCTATTTTCCTGAATGGGTCTCTCTATCCTGTTGGATAATTTTGGATGGACGGTGAATAATAAAATGAATACACTCTGGATTTTATACTGTTCTTCCAGTGAGTGTTGGAAGTCTTGTCTTATCAGAAGCTACTTTGTCTGGACACAGTCCTCCAGGTCTGCCATGCTTGCTTGGTGAGGGCCCGTCTGCTTTCAGCTGCTCCTCTCTTATCTGGTCCAAGAGTCACGGGAGACAGAAGCACTATTTATATGCAGAATTTGGGCTTCCTTTTTTCTTTTTTTTTAACTCCTTCCCAGTGTTCCTCTTCTATCTGGTGACTTTGCACTAAATCTTGCACACAGGAATAGGCTGAACTTTCTATTGGAAATTCAGCTTCCTTCTGTCATCACCACCTTGGCAGCTGCTGCTGGAACGGTCACAGAAACATATCACTCACTGAGTACTTGTCATTTACTCCATTTTTCAACACTCCCTAAGTCTGCATAGTGTTATCGCTTTCCAGAGCCTTCCAGTCATTGATTTTTGCATTTTTCCTAAGCTGTAATTATCTATGGAAGGGTCAGGTATTTAGGAAACTGCTGCCTGAAGAGAGAAGCAGAGCTCTCCCCTTCCAGCCCTCAGCACGCTTCTGTGCTCGGGTTCCTCACCTCCTCAGACGCACTGTCTAACTTCCCGGAGCTCCTTTAAGGTCGATGTCTTAGTCACAGTGAAGTCCTTGCTTACGTATCTAATACCTGGCTCTGGTAACTCGCTCTTCCCTTAACTAGGGTTATCCTATACCCTTACTTTTTTGAATGTGTCATAATTTGACACGATACCAGACAGCAAGTTTTTCTTTTAAGCAGAGGCTCAAGGCGATACCTTCTCCAGAAAAGGACATGGTTCTTTTCCCCACAGGCTGCTAGAACCACAGGTTGAGTTAATCTAAGCTGAGTCTGACTTTCATTACCACTGTAGTTAGATTCACTCCACACATGGCTCAAGTATTTGAGGACAAATCAGGATTTTATTTTCAGCAGTTTTTAGACAGAGCACTTGTGAGGCTTTCCATCCTTTTATACCTTATAGCTCAGCAACCAACTTTCAGACTTACAGACCTTTCTCTGCATCACAGATTAGCCACCAGATCTTCTGATGTTATTGTTCTATTGCGGATTAGTTTTGTTCTCCAGACAGACAGGGAATTATCTTCACCCTCTCTGCCAGCCCCCAGTCTTTGGAGGTCCACTTCTATGTCCTTGGCGACAGCAGGTCTCCCAGCCCTGCTGATGAGTCCCAGATTTCAGAGTTACCCAGAGAGATTTCCTCCCTCTCCTTGCCTGCCCCAGGCATGGACTTGGGGAAATATACCAAAGGGAAGGAATTTACTTCAAATATCTTCCCTTGTCCTAGGCTTAAATCCTAGACTTTGTTCACCCAGTGGAGATCTGTGGGGGATTGTCATGGGGGATGCAGACTTATTTTGTTACTAGGGCCCCTCTAGAGGCGTATCCTTCAGACCAGACTACATGCTGGCATGAAACACTACCAAAAGCATGGCTGGCTTTCCTTACTCCATCTATAGAGACCATTTCTCTCCTGCCTGAAAGCAGGCATGGACCTCTTCTCCCCCAGGGAAGATACGACTTTCTGCATCTCTGGAATGTATTGCTAAGTCTTTGCCTTCTATGCTTATTACAGTAAGGCAAAAAGCTAAATGGTTTTTATTTTATCTAGTTGGCACTCATTGGTAGGACAGAAACACCAATTCCAATGAGGACTGGAGACGTAGCACATCAAGAATTTCTCCACCCTCTAGGAAGCCACAGCTACGCCCTCCACTCGGGGTCTGTGGGATCGGTTTTCAGCCCTGAGGGTGCGCTAGTCCAATATCCTGTTTACAGAAACCAGAAGGGAGAACACGCTAAAAAAACGTCATTAGAATTTTGTGCAACTAGAGGATGACGGTATTGAGAAATCAGAATTAAGAGACATAAAAACAGACTTGTATTTGGAGATGAAGAATCTAACAGCAATTTAAACTCAGACATAGGCAGGCAACTTCAGAGAAGCATTTCAATAGGCATTAGTGATCAAAGAGCTGGATTAAATACAGAGCCACTCCCAGTCACTAAGAATAGGCAATACCTCATTTTTCACATGGGTAGATAATTAGTGTAGCTAACAAAGCAAATTTAAGCATACAGGGAAAGTTCTGGGGTCAGCTGCTGGAATTACAGGTGATTTCTGCTTTTTATTTCTACATTTTTATGTGTTTCCTATCATTAACATGCATCATGAATGCAATTAGAAAAACATAAACTGAATAACATTTCTAGACATTACTTTAAAAATAATCTGATGTATAAAAAATTTAGATTATGTCTGAAAGCTGAAAGCGGGGCAAAAGTACCACAGACCGGACTGGTACCCCCAGTCATTGCTACAAAGTACAAGCACCTTGCTGCTGACAATGAAAATTCAGACCCCTGAGATGCTTCCTTCCCAGTGGAAGAATCCAGTGAAGAAAGAGGAAAAAAAAGACAAGACAAAGACCAGGGCCCACACTTGAGACTCTCTTTCTTATCAAAATGTCTTATAACATCCTGGTACACGTAGCAAGAAAAAGGTGCACTTGCCAAAACAGCTTTTTCATGTCAGTGACGAATCCAAATACGAATCAAGGTTTCAGACTCACGGCACCGGGGGTCCCGTGGAGAAAAGGCTACGCGTCCACTTGACTCCCTGCCAACTGCGTTTGGTCCTTTTCCAACTTCTGGAATTTCACCTGTAGAAATTCTGGATCTATTTCGCCTTTGTGCCTAAATATTCTGAACTTACTATATTAAAACAGAACCATAAATACTTTCCGTGGTGGCCTGAGCTTTTCAAGCGGCAATAAACTTGACGAGAGATTGGTTCTAATTTTTATTCCATCAGCAGCCATTTCTTTTGCGCTCGGATCAAGTCACCAGATAAGCAAACACATGAAGCTTCCTTCTTGGGGAAGAAGGGTCTTTTGGAGATTAGTCTTAATAAATGAAATTCATTCCAGACTTAAGAAAAAACTATCTTTACAAGCCAGGAAGAAATTTCAGGGTTACTAAAATATGCCTCTTTCATAGAATTCAATTATGTTTTAAAAACTGTTTCTGTAATGATTAACCTAAAAAGCTATCCAAGTTATCGATGGAATGAGCAATAAACCTTAGAGTTTCTTTCCTATCATTTAGTTCCTCAGCTATTTCGCAAATGTCTCTGTACAGCAATTATTGGGTAAAGAAGAAAACTGCCAGGATTCTCTTCCTAGGCTGCAAAGCGCCTAGTCTAGTCTTTGTAAAGCTAAACACTGTCACATTATAATTCCAATGATCTTCCCATAATAAAAGATATTCTCCAAGGTAATTTCAAATCTCCACTGAACAGTTTTTAAATAGCGGTTTCTATTACTAAAACTAAAATAAATATCTGACTTAAAATCCTACTATTATATGTGATAGATAAGTGGGTGGATGGGAAAACGATCAGGCATTTTGAGAAATCTTTTAACATGAACTCTCTCCAAACCTTAAGAATACCTTGGTCTGTTTGGAATCACAAAAGGCCTTGAATAGTCAAAACTATCCTCACTAAAAAAGATCAGCAGAGGAATCATACTGCCTGATTTCAAAACATACCACAGAGTGAATGTTATCAAAACAGTACAATATTGGAACAAAAACAGACACATACACACACACACACACACACACACACACATACACACAGAGAGACCAGTGGAATTAAATTGGGAGCCCAGAAACAAAACCATATTTATACAGGCAATTCACCTATGACAATGGACTCAAGAACATACAATGGACTCAAGAACATACAATGGGAAAAGTCTATTAAAAAAAGATGTTGGAGAAACTGGATGGCCATCTTCAAAAAATAAAACTAGATTATTCATTAACACCATAATTGAAAATTAGCTCAGTTGGATCAAACGCCTGGACATAAGACCCAACACCATAAAATATCTAGAAGAAAATGCAGGGGAAATGCTCTCTGTCTTTGAGAAAGTGACACTTGGGACAAAGAAAACTAAAGTGAAATGAAACAGTTTGGAATATCTCATACTAAAATGTTTCTGCACAGCGAATCACCACTAAAGCAGAAAGGCAACCCCCTGAATGGGAGAAGACATTTATACAACACACACCAGATGAGAGGTTAATCTCCAAAGCACATAAAGAGCCTACACACCTCAACAATCAAAAGGCAAACAATCACTCAGAAAAAGGACAGAAAATATGAAAGACACCTTTCTAGAGAAGACACACAGAAGAACCATGGACATGTGAAGAAATGCTCTACATCACTCACCAGCGGAGAAATGCAAAGAAAAACAAGATGAAGTATCTATCTCCTCACATCAGTAATAATGGCCTTTGTGAAAAAAAACTACAACAAATGTTAGAGAGTTGCGGAGAAAAGGAGTCCTCCCTATCACTTTTAGTGGGAATGTAAAATTAGCAGAAGCTCTCTGGAAAATAGTATGGAGATAACTCAAAAAAAAAAAAAAAAAAAAAAGATGAAGTTATCATTTGATCCAGCAATCCTACTTTAGGCCTATACTCAGAGAATACAAAATATCTAATGAGGAAGGATACATTCACCCCTATGTTCATAGCAAGGCAATGTACAATAGCCAAGATATAGAAACAAACTAAATGCTCATCAACAGATGACTGGATAAAGAAGCTGTGATCTAAGAGCTGGAAACTACCTAATGCCCAACAACAGAGGAGTGAATAAAGAAGATGTGGTACATATACACAGTGGAATACTATGCAGCCATCAAAAGGACGAGCTCCTACCATTTACAACAACATGGATGGACTTGGAGAGAATTATGCTTAGCAAGACAAGCCAGAAGGAGAAGGACAGACATCGTATGATAGCGCTCATATGATATGTAGAGAGAAAACAAATGAACATCATAAATTAAACAACACTGAAAATGGAGGTCAGGGAGAGGACAGAGCGAGAGAACCCTACTTCAAACAACTGTGGACCCAGAGATGAGAGACGAAAAGGTAAATCAGGGGGTACCAAAGTGATGGGGGAGGGATGGGTGAAATGGGATAAAGGGAATAAACTGCAAGTGAAGGGAGAAAAAGGGGGGAATATTAGTAAACCTACTATGCTATTTGTAACTGTAAAAATACTACTATGTACACCTCAAAACAAGTCATTGTCGAAATGCAACATCCCTTCAATAATAATAATAAATTAATTAAAAGAAAAAGAAGCTATGGTCTAGACATTCAATGGAATTCTACGTAGTCATTAAAATAGATGAAATCATGCCCTTTGCAACAACCTGGAAGGAACTAGAGGGGATCATGTTAAGGAAAACAAGCCAGAAAGAAAAACAGAAGTGAAGGATGGTTTCACTTGTATGTGGAACATAGAGAAACAAAACAAATGAGCAAACAAATCTCAACAAAACTCACGGGAGGAAGGACTGTCGTTCTGGGGGGAGGTGGGGAGCGGTAACAGAGGGGAAGGAAGGAAGGAGGGAACAAAGTGGTGGTGAAGATACTGGAACCGTGGTGGTGGGTGTGGTGTGAAATGCACTCAGACTGAGGTGTCAATTCAATATCCTAAAAAGCGTGTAGCAGTGTAAACAAAAGAAATAATAAAGTCAATTTAAAAAATATCTTACTCTGAAGAACACACATTCTGTGTGTCAAAGTCTACTGAGCAGATATAATCTAAACTGAGCAAAATAGCACATTACATTAACTTTTTTTTTTTAACTCAACTGAATGGTTTGTTGACTGAACTGTCCAAAATGACTGATTGGCTTTTTTTTAAATCTTGTAAAAATACCTAAAATAACAGATGGCATAAAAATCATCAAGTGATTTTCACATAGATAAAACCAAGAAAGTTAAAAATAACAAAAACAAGAATTGAAAGATTCATCTGACCTAGAAATTAACACATTAAAGTTACTAAAAATCAATGAAGAGCCACCATATAAGATACTTACAAAGAACTCTTACAATGTGTGTGTAAGAAGCCAATCATTCAATCAGTCAAGATCTGCTCTGTCTTCTTACTACAGTTAGATAAGGAGAAGGCATTTAACTATTTCAAATTTCTTTTAAGAAAGACATAGAGAAGCTGCATTTCACTCATACTTCCTGTTCAGTCACATTTTGAAAAGGTATATTAACAAGAAACTGTATCACGTGACTCCCTGTGAAAGGTCTTTGTGTTCCCATAGCTTTTTCTCAGAGCTTTGACACTTATACTGATTGGAATCCAGCCCAGGTGACAATGATCTTGAATTCATTCTCTCTAGAACCTTTGTATTTTAAGTCTGACCTAAGGACAAGCAAAATGGAATCACCTAGAAGTTTTTCAGAACTGCACAATTTCAGATCCCAATCACATCTACTCAATCATAACCTGTATCTTAGTGAGATTCCTGGGAGTTGTATATGCACATTGAATTTTATGATGTAGATTTTCTTCTCCTTCGCTCACTTTAAAATATTCGAGTTTTCCAGTGAAAACGATGAGAGTCGCGCATAAACAACACTGCACACTGGACGTGGAGACATTAGCTAAGCTGTGGTTTAAGGGCACTGCTGAGTTCTAAGAACAGACTCTTCCTGAAATGAGATCCGCTCACTGTTGAAGAGGACATGCATGATCGCTGACAGGTCTCTAAATCCTACTAGCTTTTTTCACTTGCTTCTCAGCAGGTACAACCGAGGGAAGGAAACTCTATTTGGAAGTTGAGCTTCGCAGTTGGATCCTCTAATATTTTGAAAAGAATGGAGTTGTCATAGGAACAGCAAAGGACAGGCCTCTTCACAGAAAATAAATTGTGAGAGTCAGGAGACCTGGAAACTGGTTCTGAAACTTCATGAGGTAGTTGGTCTCACAATAAAGAGCTTTCCTAAGTCACAATTGATTTTGTATTTTATATGCTAAG
Organism: Solenodon paradoxus; assembly: GCA_004363575.1. Classification (NCBI taxonomy): domain Eukaryota; kingdom Metazoa; phylum Chordata; class Mammalia; order Eulipotyphla; family Solenodontidae; genus Solenodon; species Solenodon paradoxus. Next base: position 163,599 of record RJWH01002637.1, read on the forward strand.
ATCCTCAACTAGCACTTGATAAGCATTCATCTTTGTTTTAAAGATATCAATTATACGAGTCCATTTTAAGAGTCGATCTTAAACTATTCATTTTCTCTCTCTGGGTTTTCAGTTTTATTAAATGTTTACCAAGAACGTTATTTTGAAGACCTTCTAGACCTACATTCTAGGATTCTGCGAGTACTGCTATTATTTTGTGCAATGACATTTGGGGAATATGATTACATATTACACTGTGAATTTTTAAAAGTCTAAAGCTAAGTGATGCATCAATAGTAGACCAGAAAAGGAAAGTCCAACTATTTGCCTTTTTAAAATACATGTTGATCTTGTGCCCATTTCCTTGTTTCTTTTTTGATTCTTTGATTATGTGTAAAGGCAGAGCTAACAAATATGCAAAAAGTCATTGATAATAAAGGCTTAAATTTTTGCTGAGCATTTTCTTTTACTGCTCTTCGTTAGCTGATGATGTTGGGAGTGAAGGACAGTTTGGCATTGAAGAGAATCCAAGTTGAAAGAGTCTCATAGATGCTTCTATTCTGAATAACATTTCTGCCATGAATGTCCTCTTCAAGGGACCATACTAGCAAACACCAACACAACCTCAGCTTATCACTTAGCAGGACCTCCAAGATACATTCCATTGCCACTAGCCTACTAAATGGCGGTAAAGTGGTTAATATAAATTGTTATACACAATGAAAAGCTTCTCTTGTGCTCTTCTCTCTGCCGTTTTGGCCTCCGGTGGAATGCTGCTTTTACGCTGTAGCATCACATTTCGAGAGACACAGACAGAATGAAGAGAGCTCAGAGGAGAGTCGCAAAGATGATGAAGGGCTTGGAAAATAAGACCTATGTGGGAAGGTTGAGGGAAGTGGGCAGGTGCTGTCTAGAAGAGAAGACTAGCAGGGAACATAATTGCCTGCAGGTTCGTTAAGGGATGTTATAAAGAGGCGAGGGACCAATTCTCATTAGTCAATGAGGACAGAAGAAGAAGTAATAGACTTCAATTCCACCAGGAAATATTTAGGTGAACTATAAGGACGAACTTTACAATGATATGGGCAGCTGGGGATGGTATCAGAGGCCAGGGGAGGCTGTGGAAACCCCACTGCTGGAGAGATTCAAGGCTGAAACCCCATCCCCATTGATCTAAAATGACTTAGTAATAATAAAATCAATCCAGCTGTGATTCACAGGGATAGATTAGTGCCCTAGCGTAGGCCCTACCATCCCAAATGATTATATGATTAAGATACCAGCACCCAAGGGGAATCGATCTGTGTGTAAGGGAGAGAAGAGAAACTCTTTACAAGTCATGGCTATGAATCTGAAAATTAAGTAATCCAGGATGTTTAGCTAAAGAAGAAAGTGAATCAGTTCAGGAACACGTCCGGAGACCAAATCAAAGAGCACAGCCCTTCTAGAACAATGTCAGTGTCCCGGGTAGAAAAATGGTGGCCTATAGTCTTAACTTCCCTAGCAGCGTTGAATCGTATGCTGCAAAAAATTTGATCAACTAGAACTTGGAATTTCCTCGCTCTGAAAAATAAAAAAATGTCAGGTAATGTGAGAAAAATAATTTTTCCATGTTTTTTTTTTTTTTTTAAGTGTTTAGTTTTGCTTCATACACAACCAAGGGTCTGACTTGATGGGCATACAACTCTAATTAAGATCCATGATGCACATAATTCAATCACAGTGTGGGTCAAAAATCACCAATTCAATTTTTACATCTTAAAATTGATTTTTTTCGTCTGTGATTCCCAGAGTGGATTTCTGTGTTAGCCTCAGCATTTTATGTCTCCGTGCTCTCTGCCTTATCACATGCCAACGCCGCAGTCCTCATTTCGGATCTCTGCAAAGGCGTCTTTCAATTTTCAGTTCACTCTCCCCCTGTCCACGTTTCCAGTTTACCTTTAAGAAAAAAACACTCCGCCTTCCTCCCCTGAGCAGGCGGCGTTATTACCGCCGTCCACATCATGCGGCCACAGCGCTTGCTATAGCAGATCTGCTGTCATGGTGATGATACATGATGGAAAAAGCCATCCATCTCGAGACGCGAGGCACAAAGGCTGGAGCGGTAATGAGCTGGCCCTGCACAAGCCCGGCGTGCACCACAGTGGACGCTTCCCCTCCAACAAAAGTGCATGCCCTGTAACGGGGAGTCTTTACATGCAAAGGAAGAGCCCTGGTTTTGGTTTTGTTTTGCTTTATTTTTTTTTTTTTTTTTGCTTAGAGACCTTTTATGTCTCCCAAAACATGAAAAAGTAATGGATTCCTGAATTAAAAACCTTTCAAAGCTTCTCACTGCCATTTCCTGCTTTTATTTTTTCTCTGTCTCTGGAATCTATTTCTCTCTTCCTTTCCCCTCTGCCGCCCCCAGACTCAAACTTGAGCGTCCTCTCCTGGATTATGGACGTGTCATCTTCAGTCCCTCTAGGCTCTGCTCTAACTCGCCTTTCAAAGCAGGGCCAGACTAACCCCAGGAAACTGCGCTTCTCATGTCAGTCTTCTAATCAGACTCTCCCCTCCCCGCCCCCATCTACCAAAGACAGTCTGCATTTCCTAGCTTGGCAGTGGAGGGCCACTCACATTTACCTTTAGCCTATTTTTCTAGCTGCAGGGCTCCCTACTTTGCAAAATAGGGCTCCTGATCTTACAGGATGTGCTTCCTCATCCACACCCTGCTTTGACAGATAGGGCACCAGGTATTTCAGCGTTTACTCTGACTTTTTGTAACATCACAGTCCTTGCTGACCCCCTACCTGTGATACAACACAAATAATGACTTTACTGTATGGTAAACCGGGATTCGCACACACCGGTGTGACTTGAGAGACACAGCTGTGGCATCTCTCTGGGCCTCACCCTTTTTACCAGTAAAATGGGACCACAATGCTATTGCAAAGAATTGTGAGTAGCGGATGAGAACATACATGTGAAATGTTTAGCATGGAGCCAAGCACATGACAGTCACCAAAGGCAGCTTCTAGTGTTCTGACGTGAATATTGCAGCTTATTCTTTCAAAACGGGTTCTTTCTTTCATTTTCCATTTCAGTCTAGCTTCCCCTCCTCTGATCTAGGGTAGCAGTTTTGCAGAGTGTCTGTCCTCGCCTAGCGTTCCTGACATTCTGCATATACCGATGCCAGTCCTCCCTGAAGTGTCTGGGGTAGAAGCGCATTCTTAGCTCCCCAGCCCACCTAGATGGGATCGACATGCGGCAGGCAGGCAGCATATTCTCTGGCTGAATCAGCGCTATCACATGTTCCTTCTCCTCCCCAGTGCCGAGTGTAAGGATTTCTGGGCTTCGCTTGGAATGGCACGTAACTACGTGACGTCAGAAATAAGTGCCCATCGGCTGTGATGCCCTCAGGATGAAAGTAAAGTTAAAGCTGGTTTTGTGGTAATATTAATTTTCCACTTTCATCACTTAAACATTCTTTAATGGAAAAAAAAAAGCAAACCCTAAAATCTGAAAGCCCACCGGGGCACCCCAATTTAAGTAACCACACTTCCGCAAGCCACTCTGCATTGAGGGGGCTATTTCTGAGCCTGTCCTCATTTCAGGTTTAGTCCTTGATTTTTCATCCTTTTTGCTTTAATAAATATGTCTGCAACTCTACCACATGAAGAGTGCATCATTTCCAAGTTCCCTTCAAGTGCTTTCTATCAATTGACCCTACAAAACATAACAGAGTTAGCCTCTACATTTCTTTCTGTTCCCAGTTCAATACAGGCTTGATTAACAGTAAAATGGAAGAGGGGCTAGAGGGAAAATAAGTGTTTCTTGCAATCAATTAATTATAGGGTACTTATGCTTTTAAGATCACTGCTGCCAGCAGGGGTCTTTAAATCAAAGATCAAACCCTCTTCTACGCTGGATCACAGATAAACCGTCGAACTGTGGTATGAGCTGCCAGTCCTCACCACGCTCTTTCCCCTCTTCCTGCCAGCTTCCTGGTCTTGTCATTTCCTGCCCTTCTCAGACCAGGTTCCTCCCTTCCTTTAAACGCTTACTTATCCACCATAGCTCTATATTTAAAAAGTCTCCCTTGCTTTACACCCCTGCTTAGATCTACCTCTACTGCTAAAAACATGTCATTCTCCTTTAATGAACATGCTCCTGATTTATATATCTTCTTTCTGAAAAATCTCAAAATCTTGCTGAGACTTTATTTACTACACTAAAATATATACAGAATAAACCAGATGAAAAAAGGAATAATACCTCCTCCAAAACAAAAAGATTCAAGTGGGGAAATGAATCATCACTTAAGTGGTACTAACATTTTGAAGGCAATTTGATATTATTCTGAGGCAGGAAATAAGGTGAAAACAGGTAATTTTTCTAACTTAATGGGGGACATTTATTTCTATAAAGTTCTACCTGGCTGGTAAATTTCAAATAGCCTGATCTTCTTAGGAAAATGACAATTATCCAACCTTTCAAACAAATTGGGCCCTTTGTTAAGTGATTGTAAATTCCATCATCTATATAAGAGCTTTCTTCATTCCTGCTCACTAGAACAATGCTGATCTGACCTGTGGACTTCAGGTACCTGACACCACTCTGCTAAGTGACTTACTGGTCCTAAGGGCTCCGGCTCCTAGTTCTCCTGGGTTAGGGAGGCTGAGGGCTTGGGGGAGCAATCAATAGGGTTGTAAATTCCTACAGGGACTCTATTTCACGACCAAATTATAAGATTTTCTACCTAGACTTTTTTGGAGCAAACATTTTTAGTATAGACTTCTCGGATTTGGACATACAACTGAGAGTTTTCCTAAGTCGCTTCTAATGACTAAACCATTCAATATTCTATAGGCAACTAACAGTCCCGGCCTCACAGACTAACACAGGTAATCACCTGGATTCCTGCCCACAGTTCCTGTCCTGGATCAGGCTATGGATTCTGGTTTGATGTCCTTGCAGCAAGTCTTTATACAGTTCTATCTCTTTTCCTTATTTGATTGTAAATATTATTTTTTCAGTTCTTCTGGAATGTTTCACCAGTTAGCGCACCCTTTTGAACTTTTTTCCAGCTCCTCAGTGAAATGGGCAGAACAAGATCATTACAGAAAAATCAACAAAACCAAAATCAAGAGGTTTTCTGTATATCACAAATATCGATTTAGAAAAATATCTTATTCATAGTTAAGGCAAAGATGTATTTCAGTAATTAATTTATAAAAAATGCACACCAATAATATGATACAGCTAAAATTTTACTAAATTATATAAAATAAATGTGTATATAATTAAAATTTTTAATAAAAATTCCAAGGCAAAATAATATTTTATACTGACTCCTTAATTCTTTAAAACAGATAGTCACTTAAAAATGTTTCATCAGAAGACAAGACTAATCAAAACATTTGGGGGAAAAAAGAAAATTAGAAGATATTTTTACTCTCAAATATTTAACTAGAAAACAAAATTAAATAATGTAAAATACAGGCATGAATATTAAAATCAATAGAAGCCTCAGAAGTTGGTTTAATTACTGATTTTAATTTGATAATTTCAAATTAGTAAGGAAGGGAAAAAATAACAATTATCCTGGAAATATTCATTTTTGATGAAAAAAAGCAGGATCAGTTGACTTTATTTTATGTAAAACAATAACAAATTTAGCATCACTCTTTTTGAAACATGGAATATGAAAATGACATGAGCAGGCCCTGGTGGCTCAGTCCTAAGTCGGCAGCTGTGGCATCGACCATGTAAAGTCCGAGGACCTGGGTTCAAGACCCGGACCAGAGAACAACCAGAAATAAACAAATAAATAAAAAGGCCTGTCTGCCTTTCTCCCTCCTTCTCCTCCCTTCCTTCTTCTCTTTACTAGAATAAACAAATACAAAGAAAATGAAACCATAAAATACCTGAAGAAAACAGATAAATATCATCACAATGAGCATATACTTATATGAAAAATGGTAAATAAAATTAATAGAAATAATGAAAGAAAATATAAAATTTATATATGTCAATTACGTAGTGAATAAAATCAGAAGTCAGTAACAACCTGATACATCTGTGCAGACACAGAATTATCATCCTTAATAACAACAGGATATTCAAATAGGGAAAAAGCTAAACATTCAAATTTCAAAAACAGCAAAGGGAACCAGTAACTCACAAAAGAAGAAATATAAATGAATACTAAACTTATAAAATTGCATTCAAATTACAGGTAATCAAAGATTAAAAATTTATTAGTGATATCCTCTTTTTCACTATTTTAATAATTATACTAATAAAGATACGTATATCAAGAAAATGAATGCATGTAAAATGATACAAATTTTCTGGAAAATTTGGCTATATGAATCAAAAGCTTTAAAAATATTGTGCATTTACTTTGAATTAGCAGTAAAAACAAAAAAATAGCCACAGATGTCATCACAGTTTTGACTGTGAAAAACTGCCGTCAATCTAAAGGTCCAAAGAGGAAATGGGTAAAATAATTATAATATAATATGTCATCTTCAAAAATATTTAATTTTATAGTAAATTGTTCATGATGAATTATTGTCAAATGATGTTATAGAATGTATCAGCTGCAGGCTCCCAGTTTTATATAACAAATTAGCAAAAATAAGTAAAAAGTTATCATGGGTGTAATCATATACATATAGTAATGATTAGTCTGGATTTCAAGATTATTTGTATTCTGTCAAATTTTTCTACTTTGGAAAAAAACAGATTCGAACAATAAAACTTGAAATTTAACCTGAAATAAACAAAAAGACTTACTTTGTAATGCCAATTAGAGAGAAGAAGTAGCATAAGCCAGTCAACACTGGCTCTAAGGAGGAACACAGCTGAAAACTCAGTGACATGCTTCTAAAAACAGAACACACATGCGGAAGGGAGCGCTAAGGGGGGGCTTCATTCACACCACTACACCTAAGAGCATACAAAAAAATAACACTAGCAAGTCTCACCTCTCAAAAATGCAATGACTGCCAACTTTCAGTTGTTCTAATTTCATTAATTCAAGAATTTATATTGTAAGGCACCTGCTAAAACCATAAACATTTACTGTCATTAATGAACACCTCAAGCCAGTCCCATGTAGTAATGTGTTACAAGGACAGATACTTGAGATGAAGGTGAAAGGACACAGAGGCATCTATAAACTTCAGCTTGAAAATGCTGGATGACACGGGTGTCTATCCTTGTGTTTCTCTGAAGGTGGGTTTTATGAGAAACTTCCAGAGGACAAAAGCAAGGCCTGGAATTGGACGACCCCCTGTTGGTAACTTACATTCCGAAAACAAGAGATTTGATTACCTTATCATTATCTCTGCTTGCTGAGCACAGCTCCCAGCGCATATTAGTGGTCATAAAATCACCCAGCTGTTCTTTAAATTCAACCACAGTATTTGACTCAGTGACCTGTTCGGTCAATGAATTTCACAGGTTGACTATACACATTCATAAGGCATTATTTACCTCAATTTGTTCAAAATTTACTGCCTCTTATTTTTATCAAGTATCTCCTTGTCCTCATCTTACTATGGGACAAGGTTAAAAAAAAAACCATGTCCTTTGTAATTTTGACTGCTTTAATCAAGGACTTTTCTAAAATATACCATTTTTTAGAATTTTTTATTAGGGAAATGAAAAATCTAGCTAGATTCGATCTAGTCTATTAATATTTTATTCTTACCATGACTTCTTATTACTGGGCTGTGAATTCAATTCCTGTTATATTTTATCATCCTATTTCTTATTATAATCAGCAAAAAACGACAAACATGGATATCCAAAATTTTTCAAATAGAAAATTCTTGTTAATAACAATGGGAAAGATTAAACCATGATTTTATATAAATTGAAGCATTCATCTGGGTAAAACAAGTACATTCAAGATGCTTAAATGTCAAACTACCAGAACCAGGGTAGAGCAGACTCTTCTGTAAGACCATTTCTGGCTTTATCTTTGGAGTAAATAATTTCTTTTTTTAAAATTTTTATGGAGTAACTTAAATTCACCAAATTTAGAGAAATAGAACAGGTGACCCCCTAGTCATGCTATTCTATTGTAATTCATCTGCATACATGATTTTGTGTTTTACCACAGTTGTTCTTCTAGAACAGACATGTGTTTTCCAATACAGCATTCAGACATATACTCATTATTCAGAAATAATTTTCCACACATATTTTTGCAATATTTTACAGTTAGCAGTATCTATTATAGAGTTAAACTTAACTACGATTACCTACTTTCAAGGATCTAGCTAGGTATAACTTTCTGTTACACAGCACATTCTTTCATAGTTACAAATACTTGCAGCCCTGATGTATTTCATCGTGTTCATTTAAGAGTCCCTCACTCATGGCATGAAGATGAATAGAAAAGCTTTAGAAATACAGTGGGATAAGATGATGTGTACAAGCAATTAAAACACAAGGGAGTAAAAGAGTACACCCTCCTCGCTTAGCTTCTGTAAAGACAAGGTCCAGAGAACATCTGATAAAAATGAAAGTTTCTGAGTTGCAGCCTGGAACTATTAAATCAAACCCTCTGCGAGGCAGGTGGGTTGGCCTTTTTAAAACTAACTCCTTGTTATACTCATCACAAGTCTCTTTAGATCTCTTCTCAGTTTTAACTTTCTCCCTGGGTGAGTGAGCTCTTCCACACCTACAGCTTTAGTTTTACACCCCTGCACGCCTCGCAAAGCTCTGCTGGAAGGCAGGAAGGGAGAGGAGGAAGAAATGTCTTTATATATTTATTTGCTCATTTTTGTTTGGAGGCAATATGTGGTGTGGGCCCTGACGTCTCAGCTGCCTGAGCCCCCCGGGTGTGTCCCAGCTGCTCACTTTGAGATGCAGGTGTCACCTTCTGGTTTGTCTCAGAGGCATTTCATACTCAAAGTAAGCGCCTCCTCCTAAAAAGCTTGCTCTCCTGTAGTTTCATCTTTCCTTGCAGTGAATGGTCACTTATTTATTTTTTCAATCAGAAACTGTTGACTATCTTTTCTTTCTTTCTCTTGCCTCTAAGTTAATTTTTTTAAAGAGAAGGAAGAAAGGAAGGAGGGAAGGAGGGAAGGAGGGAGGGAGGGAAGGAGGGAGAATAAGATTCTAGGGCTGAGAAATAGTGTTGAGTAATCAGAGACAAGTATCTGCTTTTATAACTGGGATGACTTTAAATCTCACTAGTCTGCTGCATTTGTCATTATTTCTTACCCTGAATCAATTCTATAATATTGTTGTTTACTTTATCTATAAAACAAGATTCATAATACTATAATCTCAATGTTTGTGTGCACTCTAAATGCATATATTGAAATCTTAGCCTCTAAAGGTGATGTTGTTAGGAAATTGTTAAATAAAAGAGTTTGACAATTATTATTAATGATGTTACTATAGTTCTAATAACATATCTTTGGGGGGGTACAAACCACAATAAAATTCTTGACAATTTTAGGATCAAAACTGCACAGACCAGTAGTTACTTAATTGTACTTTAATCATATTGATATATTTGATGGAATGGAAAAGTTCTTAAATATCATACATGTCACATGCTAAGTAAATTCCTCCACTGCACTATTTTACTGTATATATCATCAAAGAATTCACTACTGTGAATCTTGACACAGTTTTTAAGTTTAAACTTACCCTTTCAATATCCTATGCAGTAAGTAGGCAGCAAAGAAAAACTAAAGAATGTCAGGCTTTGTTATTAATTATTGACATTCAGGTTTATATGGCACTTAGAGGTGGAATCTGTGACAAAATTAAAACTAGTTGTCAGTCTAATGAAAAACAATTGCTGCAAATTTTCAGTCTTGACAGTCGCCACATTGAATGCTCGACATAAGAGTAAGGCTCACGGCTCTCTGTTCTCCAAATCCGAGTTTACAGAAATCACTCTGTGGCTGGACTAAATGCTTTACAAGCTAAGAGAGAGAAAGAAAGCAAATATCGTCTGCCTTCATATTAGTAACTGCTTTGAATATTCAAAACTCAAAATTATTGTTTCTGCACCAAATATACTGACAATTTCACTTTAACATTTTACTGCAGGATGCTCACTGTTTTTGAAATATGATTACTGTAACCCAGGTATTTCACTTCCAAATAACAACTCCTCTGCAGGAATATCCTTAATGCTTTGAGCCATCAAAACATTACATATTTTTAAGAAAACACATGAATTGGGGAGAAAAGTACTTTGGTTTATGAGCTATTTCTTTAAGTGCTTTTCCTCCTTGCACCTACTTTTTCTTTCAGGTCTTTACAAGTTCTTTCTCCAGTTCCCTTTTTATTTTTCAATCCAAGACTGGTTTTACAAGTTCTTAGAAAAGAGAATGGAGAGGTGTGTTATGACATGGGACACATCATCAAAGAACGGAGCAGAACTCCAGCCAGGTATTCTGTACCATGATGATGGAGCCGGTCAAAGGGCTGTTCCTGAAGGTTCTCCCCCTCGTCTGTCCACGCTGACTGCTCAGGAGCAGTGAGGCACCTGCTGTCCAGGGCTCAGCTGAGCTGACACAATTTCTGGGAGGCCTTAGGAAACCTGGGTTCACCCTCCTGGCCTTCTGCCACGGGGTCATGGAAACGTTTTTCTTTTATGATCAGAGTCCCTGTAATTTTCTGGGTTCTCACTGCACTCAGAATATTTAATTCTCGGAGCAAGAACCGTTTGTGGAAGGGGTGCAGAAAATTCAAAATAGGCAATAGGACCTTGGCTTTTGAGCGGGTACAGAAAAGAGAAGCTAAGCCACTTAGTTTGAGATTGTTAACATTCTTGCAGAAGGATAAAGGGAACACAACAAATCCTTCCATGTCGGGGATTAGATCAGAGCACTCTGCATTTGTTTCTGGGAAATTAAAGACAATGTTTAGAAAGGCTTCAGAAAACAGACGAATTGTTTGAATTTTTTTGGAAGAAGAAATGTCTAAAGAAGTGGGGAAAATCAGAATGGGGAAGACAGGGGAGACAGGATATCACAGATCACACGCAGTGTTTAAAAAAATTAAAACCAACCAATATTCATAAAATAACAGAAAAGGGATTAGAAGACTTTTGGAAGTTTCTCTTTCTTAAATGAAAAAGTAAGCTTTATTTAGAGGAGAATAAGAAGAAAAAACACAAATGAAAATGTAGGAATACAAAAGTAACTGGAATATTAATATGCAAATTATCTTATATAACATACAATTCATATCAATTTTGCAAGCTAAACATAGTCCAGCTTAGTATGGGAGATGTTTCTGAGGTATGAATATTTATAAATGTGATTTATTAATGACTTTACTTTAGAAATAAAGAGTGATTTTCTCACTATTTGGTTGTTTTTAACGTGGTGGTCAGTCAACACCTCCCATTCACCAACAGCATCAAGAATCTTCCCATGAATCCTAGAAAAATGGTTCTCTTCCGTAGCGAGCAAATGGTCTACGGTGATATCCTGAAGAACTTCATAGACACAGAGGGATTATTTATTATTCTTAGACTATCTCAGATTTTATTTTAACTGCTTTAAAATATTAACCTGTTTTATCCTCATAGCACCCTACACCACACTGATTACTTCACCTGTCCAGTCAACCAGCGGTTGGTCCAACCCGTGGCTCTGAGTTCTGAACCACTACACCAGGATGATCAGAGAGAACAAAGGAGGGAGGAACTATAATTTCTTTTAAATTATTATTTCAGCTTTATCTGGAAAACAATTAGAAACAAACAAAGCAAAAGAACAGAAAAACATTTGGATATCACAGCTACTGACACCTGACAAATTACCAAACAGATTATTTTATGATTATCAGGTTTGGATGATCTAAACTTCACAGAAAGATTCCAAAATAAGCATGATCTAAGTTAGGGCTGAATTCTTTAAAAGCAGAGCTGCAGCATTCACAGACTGCACATGGCCACAGTGACCCTCCTTTTTTCTATGAAAATAATATGAGGCGATTACACTGATTTTCTGTTTCCTGTTAATTGATTTCATTGATTTTGGTGTTTCACAGAAACAGATTTTAATTAATATCAGTTAATTTCTAAATGGCCCTAAACTACCTTATCCCAACCAACCTACAATTGCCAGAGAAAAAAAGTTTCACATAAATATATATACCTTAAAATAACTTATTTTATTATAATTCTAAAGGTATCCAGAAGCGTAGAAGCTAAGAAAACAACATATAAATATATAAAAAAGAAAGAGCTTATCACAAAAATTTTCAAACGACTCAAGTTGAGATGAAATTAAAGACCTTTGAGGAAAAAAGGTTAGGAATGTTTTCCCTCTGAACTCAACCTACAATTACATAAACCAGTCCTCTTAGATCTTGATGTTCAATCCTTTAATCAATTTCAAGAACTTCCTACTTATATTCTCAAGCATTTGCTCTGAACTTGTGTAGGCTGAGGCCATGCGACTTCTTTGTCAGAGACTCCTGCAGATTTTGTATTCAAATGATGTTAAACATTCACTCTTTCAGTAAAAGATTTCTATGAATAACTTACATCTTTTTATTCTAAATTCTTCTTATATCATTTTGTTCTGAATTTTTGCAGCAACCCATATTTTACTATACATTGACTATTTCCTTGTAGTTTTGTTATACAGATGCCTGAAAAGTGTCACTATTTTTTTTTCAAGAAATACTATTTATTAAAAACTACACAATTTAAAAAAAAAAACAATAAAAAATAACTCAAACACTCAATCTCTCTCCCTCTGTCTTAGACACACACACAAATGTAAACAGACATTATATAGCTAACTTATTCTTTAACTTCTAGTAAACAAATCATTTACTAAATTTCATTCCTTTGCTTTTGTCATTACTGTTCCACTAGGCTTCTTTGTAAGGTTTAGTCGTACAAAAAACACTAATCTGTTTTCTTTACTAATTCAAACTCTGTGGAGAGCCTTCTATGTGGCATATATTGATTTAAGCTCTGCAAATAGTGAGGGAAAAAATAAAATTTAGCTTGAAAAAGTAGCAGTCAATTAGAAAAAACAAGTGAAGCTGGACACTGACTTCAGTTCTCATATGAGGAAAATCTGGAAGTGATCAAAATTTAAAATGCAGAAATATAGATAAATAAAAGCATAAAGGTGCTAAAATAAAGGATGTTTGAGTTAAAAAAATAATCTCTGAGAGGATCTTTTCAACAAGAACCAATAAAGAAAAAAGATAATAAATTGGAAAAATGTATGTATTTTTATTTTATTTTAGCAAAAAAAGGCATATACATTGTATACTAGTTTACTGGGGAAAATAATTTGGAACAGATATGGTAGAGAAAATTTGAATGACAAAATATACAGAAATATTCCTAAATTATGAAAAAGTCTAATCGGTTCAGAATGAGCACAGTATACAAGCAAGAGTTCAAAGAAATACACAAAGAAAAGATATATTTTAAGTGTATAGTGAAAAAGAAAAAGAACTAGACCTTAACAAAATAGTAGCAAATAAAATCTGTAGCATACATGAAGGACTGCACACTGTGACCATTTGAGATTTAACCCAGGAATGCAAGACTGTTTTAACAGCTGAAAATTAATATATCATAAAGATAGGATAAAGAAAAACATAACATGCACAGGTCAATAGAGACAGAGAGCATTAAAAAACAAACAAACAGCTTATCATGGTAAAATTGTTCAGCAGGCTAGGACTAGAAAGAAACTTCCTCAGTCTGAGAAGCAGCTAGGACAAAACAAAACAGCAGGTACCATACCTAATAACGAAAGACTGAATGTTATCCCACTAAAGTCAGGAGAAAGACAAGGATATCTACTCTTGCCTCCTCTATCCAACAGGAGGTTCTAATCAGGTAATTAAGAAAGTAAGAGCAGGAAGGGAAGGGAAGGGAGACAGGAAGGCAGGAGAGAGGAAGAGAGGAAGGAAGGGAAGAAGGAAAGAAGGAAGGAAGAAAGGTAGACAAAAGTAACAACAACAACAAAAAGCACCCAGATTGTATAGTAAGCAGTAAAACCACTTGAGATGATATGATCTAATAAATAGAAAACCGTAAGGAATCTAAAATATAACTACTGGAACTAATGAGCAAGTTCAGCAATATTTCAGGGCATGCAATCAATACACCAAAACTAATTGTTCTTCTATACACCAGCAATTAACGATCTCAAAATGAAATTAAGAAAGCAATTCTATTTATAATAGCAGAAAATAATAAAACTTATGAACAGTTTTAACAAAACCAGTGGAAAACATCTTCTGCACTACAAAATATTGTTCAGAGGGATCAAAGATGTACATATAGATGTACCATTTATGGATTGGAAGACTATTTATAAATGGCAATAGTCCCCAAACTTACCTATAGATTAAATATAGTCACTTACAAACTCTTAGATGACTTTTTTTGCAGAAACTGACAAACTGATCATAAAAATGACAGAGTCATGCACATGGGGCTAAGTGGCCAAAACAATCTTGAAAAAGTTGAAGGGTACCCATCCTCAATTTTGGAACTTAGCACAAAGCTAAAGTAAGAAGGTATAAAAATTGACCTGGACCAAAGGAACAGAATTGAAAGTTTAGAAATAAACCCTAACATCTGTGGTCAAATGGTCAGGTGATTTTTAACAAGCCTGAGAAGACAAGTCAATGGAGAAGAACCGTCTTTTCAACGGATGCATGGGGCAACTGGTAGCCACATGCAGAAGAACGATGTGCACCCCTTCCTTACACTTGCATGAGAAAATAATTCAAAGTGGATCAAAGGACTGAATATAAGAACTAAAATGATACAATTCTTAGAAGAATATAGGAGCAAATCTTTTTGACGTTGGGTTAGATAAGACTTCTTATATACAACACTAAAGACACAAGTAATGAAATGATAGATTTCATCAACATTACTTATGTGCATTAAAAGAGACGATCAATAATGTAAAAAGAAGCCCTACAGAATGGGAAAAAGTACTTGAAAATTATAGTATGTATATCTAGAATATGTGAAAAGCCCTCACAACTTGGTAAAAAGACTACCATAAAAAGATGAACAAGTGCTTTGAGTTGACATTTCTACAAAGACACAAATGATCAACAAGTAAATGAGAAGATACTTAATATCACTGGCCATCAGGAACTTCAAATCAAAATAACAATGAAATTAAATTCACATTTATTAGAATGGTTATATGGTTTTATTATATAAAAATGGCAGAAAATAACCAGTTCTGTAAGAATGTGTAGAAATCTCACGCATTGCTAATAGGAATATAAATTGGTGCCAATGTTTTGGAAAACAGTCGGGCAGTTCCTCAAAATGCTAAAAAGAATTTCCATAGGATCCAGTCATTCCATTCCTAAGTGTCTACTCAAAAGAAATGAACATATGGGTGAAAAAAATTGTTGACAAAAGATCTTAATATTTTTTGGAGCATTCAAAATGTAAAAAACAACCTAAATGTTTATAAATTAATCAGTATGTAAAATATGGCATATAAAGATGGACTAATATTCAGTCATAAAAAATCTAGTAATGACACAAGCTACAACACGGATGTCTTGAAAACATTCTATAAATGAAATAAGACAGTCACAAAAGGTCACATATTGTGACCACAGTTTATATTAAAGGTCCAGAATAGTGAATCTATAGAGACAGTAAGCATATTAACCTTTTCCAAGATAGTGGAATCTGGGGCCAAACAAGGAGTGACTACTGCTGGTATTGTTCATCTCTTGTGAAGTGATGAATTATGTTCTAAAATGTATTGTGTTGATTGGCTGCACAAATGTGAAAATATTAGAAACAATTGAACCGTATGTTTTAAACGGGTGACTTGTAGGTTGTAGGTTACATAATTATATGACTTGTAGGTTACATACATATAATAATGTATGTTAATACAATTAACATACATTAACAAAGATCAATTAGTTTTAGAAAATCTTTGGGAAGCTATAGTTTTTTTTTTTAAAGTCAATATTCCATACCCTCTGTGGAGACTTACTTGAAAAACAATTACCAAAGTTTTGCATAATCATTATGGAAATTTCTAAGGAGATTCCATAAATAACTGAGAATGGAAATTCCATATGATAAAGGTATTCTACTTCTGGGTGTTTCTCCTAAAAGCGGAAAAACAATCATGAAAGATATATGCACCACTATGTTCATTATGGCATTTTCACATTAGACAGCAGAAATGCCTAAATGCCCATAAACAGGTGAGTGGATAAAGATGTGGTATATACGCAATGGAATGCGAATCAACTATAAGAAAAGATGTAGTCCTGCCATTTGCAATAACATGGATGAACCCAGAGGGACGGATGCTCAGGGACATAAGTCAGAAGGAGAAAGACAAACATAAAATGATCTCATTCATATGTGTATAGGAAGAAACCACCTGCACAATGTTATGATGCAATGTTGCTTCAGTGAAGAAGACGGAGGAGTAGGGCTTGAGGAGGAGGAGATGGCCCATTCCAGGTCCGAACACTGGAGATTTGAGCCATCTGGGATTTGCCAGGTTGTTCTGAGTGGCTGTCAGGCCTGAATCCCTAGGTCTTCCCACCTTCCCAGCCCCTGCCCCCCAACAGCACATGGGTGGTTGGTCTTGCCTAAGACCACTTTTTAAAAAATGACTAAAATTCAAAGAAAAACATATTTGACTTATAAAGTGCTCTGTTTTTTTCAACCCAGTATTTGCTATGAGACCACTCAGGAAAAACCGGGAGAGGTCTTATAGGTGATCTGCACCACATACCCCCCACTGGCTGTCTTCATAGTTGCACGTCTTGTATGGGGCGCCCCCTCTCTCCCCTCCTGCTCCCCTTTCCATTTTCTTTCTCTCTTGCCAACACTTCCATCATAATTCTTGGTCATGTCATTTCCCACAGTGATGTCCCGTCCCATAACCTGGATCCCCAGTCTCCTGACCATCCCTAGACATACATACCTTCGCGAAAACCTCATGCCCCTTTGTGGTCACAATTTCAAGCTTCCCACTTTCAAATGTCCTCGACTTCCAGATCGCTTCTCTAACACTCCAACGTGAAGAACCATCTCTCAGCGTCAGCAGGCCCTCCCGACACCAGCCCGCGACATTTTTCTGTCCTTCGCCCCACTCACGCACATCTTTCCCTGGTTTCCTAGCCCACATTTCATGATCCATCTTGAGAACTGTTGCTCTGTTTTCATCTCTTATTCCCTTGCCATAGATTTCTCCTAGCGAACACAGCTGGACAAACCTCAAATCTAGATAAATTCAGTTCTCTGTTCACCTAGCACCTGCCACCTTCAGTGCGATCGGCTCAGAACCTGAAACAGTGCCACTATGTCCTGGGGACCAAACCAGGCGGGCCCTTGCCCCACGCCCTCAGCAACCAGTCTCCTCCCTCCCGCTCCCCACGCCAGCACCTCCTCCTGCCTTCTCGCTCTGGGACGAGGGCCTTACTTATTATTTGCTTGAACAAGCGACGAAAGCAGCAGTGCAGGGAAAGCTGCGGGTCCCCGCCCATGCACATCACAAGCCTACCACTCTCTGTACCTATTTTATTCTTTTTCTCTCTAGATTTTGTTCCTTCTTATTCCAAAATTTTCTTTTGTACAACAACTTGCTTTGTTTCTGGTTCCTAAAAGACAATTTTGCTTCTGTCTTCTGAATTTTCCATTTAAACCAAATCATCCGCATTGTGTTAGAGTAGCCTCAATTTTCTAAAAAGTGACACATGAACTTCATTACTCTGTAGCAGCTTTCTCTTTAAAAACGTTTCAAATGCAAAACTATCTTAAAAATGTTGTCCCTATTTCATGCCTCCATTTCCTCTCACTTTGTCTCCTGAATCCACTCTATGAAACTTTTGTTTTTACCTTTTCACTGAAACTGCTCATGACTAGAGTACCAGAGACCTTACTTCTCCAGCCCCAGGGTCACCTAGTTGGGGGCTTACTCATCCTAGTAACAGCACTGGGTGCCCTCTATCATGCCCTTCTCAGGACACTCAATCATCTTTATTTCCAGCCTCTAACATTGACATTTCCCTGATGACAGTCCTTAGACAGCTTTCTTCTCCTATTTGTTATTATTACCCAGGAGATCTCATTTTGCAGTCCTTAAACGCATTTCTCTAGCTCAATCCTCACTTCTCCAAACAGATTCTGAGCATCTCAAAATGGACATTTCCAAAATTGACTTTTTGATTGCCACCAACTTCCTGCACAATCCCCCATCTTTTCCATCTCAGTAAATGGTAACACCATTGTTTTAATCCTTGGGACAATAACTTGGGTCAGACTCCTCTTTTTCACTCTTTAGCTGTATTGGTTTCATCAGCATACCTTCTCAAAATGACCTTAAAAATATACCCAGATTCCAACCCTCTATCAACACACAACCATCATCTCTTGCTTTGACTATGACAGTAGCTTGCCAGTTGATTTCCCGGTCATCTGTGGTTCTCTTCAGCTCTATTTTCCTTTCCACCATCTGTGTCTTCTTTTTAATATGTTAATGATCATTTCTGCCCTCTGCTCAAAACACTCTAGGGATTCTCTTAACCTGCAAGTACCTCCATAACCTCTGTGACCTCAATTTAGCACTTTCTGTCGTGTTTCTGTCACATAGCTGCTGTGTACACGGGCTCTCCATGCATGCTCAGCTCGCAGGGCCGCATCCATCACTCCAAGCGGACTTGCCTTTGGCATCGCTCCAGCTGGAGCCTTCACTTCTGTACCACCTTAAGCAACTTTCCCCCCGGCTGATTAGAATCTAAGTTCCTGATATAACTAAGCTCTAAACTAGGAAGAGGAAAATGTCCACTAGAGTTTTTTTTTTTTCTATTTTACCACTATAGGAAACCTAACTTGGATGGCACCACAGAAAATTAGGGAATAAACAAACAAACATGCACATCTAAAGAAAAGATGCTTTACTATTAAGTGAAAGTTAAGTAGCACAATAGTACGCAAAGTTTCTCACATCTAATAAAAGCAAGTGTATATATGGATGGAATTTTCTGGAACAACACACAAGGAAATGTTAATCCTTTTATGACTTATGAGTATGGCTAGAAGTACATAAATTGAAATTCATTTTTAATTAAAGTGACAAAAATCTAAGCCATCTAAGTTAAATAAAAAGAGGAGTATAACTCCCATTAATACATAAATCTATCAATGAAAAAGGCAAGTGTGGTGCTAGACCCGGGGAAGCTTGAAATCACAGAGACTCAAACACATAATATTTTTTCTGATGCCATTTTAAAAACCCTGAAGCTTTGTCATGTATTGACCCAATGATTTCACATCAACATTATCCACAAGCAGGGAACATTATCACATGGAGATCTGGGTTTATTCCCTGTGCACTCAGGACCACTGGCTCAAGTCAGATGTCCTGCAGCCTGGGACCCCGTGCTCAGTCCCTGCAGCAGTACTTGCGACCACTGAAACTACAGGACCACATCTCGCTTTGTTTGGGCTCTCTGTCCACTGCATGGCCACAGACGAGAGGACTGAGACCAGATGGCAGAGAGAAGGAATGGGGAGCAGAGAAAACAAATAATATAGGTAATCTAAAGATTGTTGAAAGAGATAAAATTTACATTTTTGTACTATTTTAGAGTTCTCTTTGCTCATATACCTTAATCAAAAATAATAAAGAGCAGTATTAAAGTAGAAATATATAAATATTTGATATGTTAAATAGAGGCCATGGATCTAGCCTCCCTCGCTACTCTTGCTTATGTTAAATTCAGTATGAAATAGCAAAAAGGGAATGATGCTCCCCGGGCACTGTGACCAGGGACCTATTTACTAAAGCTGTGCAAAGGGATGGCACTGCACCCTGCCTCCACGCCCACTCCCCTCAACATCCTGCATAAATCGAAGAAGCGTATCCCCGTGGCTGTCCACAACAGGCCCCACTGCATTTGCTGCCGGTGCTGGTCACAGGGGAAAAGGCACCTATGTGCTCTTCTGAACATCCTCAAAACAATGAGGATAGAGCAGGGACAGAACTCGAATAAAACTCTGATTCAGGAGAACACTGTGAAGACTCTGGCCCTGGGTAGCAGGGGAGAAATTTCTAGTCATTGATTAATTTCTATTTATTCATTCTGCTGGTGTTTTGTCCACAGTTTTCCTTAGCTCCAAGATTCTGTACCTAGAGGTTTATTCCCTTTCCATTATCTTTCTTCACCCCATCTAACGTGGAGGTGATTATGCTCTACTTAGGAGACACACAGCAAGTCTAATTCCAGCTTGAGAAAGGTTGAAGGTCCAAGGGTTAAATGCTCAAAGTCTTAGACACACATATTACAACACAGATGAAACCAGAAAACGTCCCAGGTCCACACACATTACAACACGCAAAGAGGTGAGTCTCAGACACTCAAAGATATTTTATCAAGATGGTATTTTTAAAATATTAGGTTTCAATTTTATGTTCTTCTAAGTCAGTTCAGTGTGTGATTATCCATACCCCAAATTCTTTTTGGAGACATCTATTTCAGATCTGATACACTTCTTGCTTTCTTTTAGTTTCTTATCCTCAATACCCCAACTCCTTAATGATACCTTGCAGTTAATCAGTCTTGAAAGAAACAACCAGACCCTTAATTGGATTGCTATTCTGCATCGACTGAGAAAGCTTAGTGCGTCTTTTCTGTTCAAGTGCTCTTTTGTCCCATTTCTGGAAATATTTCCCAGTTGGTCAAGCCTCTCAGTTTGAAGGACTCTTGCTGTTTCTTACTCTTTCTACTTACAATTTGGTTAATTCTTTCTTAATGATGTTTCCTTATTATTAATACTTTGCCAAGCACAGAAAATAATAGTCCACACACAAAGCTCTCTGTGGCCCACATTACATCAGGCAACAGTTTTATTGCTGGCGTAATACGGATTTCCACCCTATGAGCTTTTCATTGGTTTCTCCACTGCTTTTGCCAATTGTTTACGTCAATGCTACAAATAAATCTTAAAGTTTTAGTACCTTAAAATAAAAGAAAAGAACTTGTCTTTCTCTTACCTCCCCGTCTAGTGTGATTCACAAGGACTCCATCCTATGTTTGCACAATACAGGGTATGAAGAGTCTAAGTTCACCTGAGCAGAGAAAGAGAGAAAACACACATGGGTTTTTCATTTCCTCTGTGGGGGAATGGTGATCTGCTTCTGAAGAATTTCCTTTGCAGACATAGTCAAATGACCCTTAAACATGTGAGTAATTGATGATTACAGATAATTTTATCATGTATCTAATTTTCTAGAGAAATTATGCGGTGTTTTTTTTCACAGGCATTTCCATAGTCTTACTTTTAAATATGACTAAATCATTTCCAATCTCCAGGTTGCTATAAAACAGCATTCCAGTCTAATCACAACCTTACACTCAGGGATTTATTTTTATGTTAGTGCCAGGAACTTGGATATCAAACAATGAATTGCTACCAACTTTCCACTCTGCAGCACCCGCAGTTTCTCTCGAGACAGCAGTTATGACTAAAGAAGTCCTCCCTGGAACCGTGACTCACGCTGCTTCATTCCTGCTCATCTGTGTGTTCTCTCGTTACGTCCTTAAGGAGTCATCTGTGACATCAGGAAAAACCATGGGGCTTGGCCTAAGAAGAGCCCTAAACACGTAGCTGATTTGATTTCTGAGCACTGGACAGATCATTCCATTTCTTTAAGCTTTAAGTTCTCTCCCCTAAAATGGGAATAATTACTTCAGTAGTAGGATTGTTGTGTGTTTCAGAAAGGGAATGTATATAAAATTGCTAGGTATTCTGCAAAACATTGCATAAAAGTAGATCAATTAAAAATAAACAGTAGTGTAAAATATGTAGTTCCATCAGCCCATTAAGGATCATTTCGACACACTGCACACCCAGATTTTCCCACACTGATCTTTCATAACCATTTTATTGAGATATAATTTACATATCCTAAAAATCACCTTTTCAAGATGTACCTTTTTAAAAAGTTTTTGCTTTCAGTTGTTCACAGTAAGGGAACCATCACGACTCTGTAACTTTAGACCTTTTCATTCCTCCCCAAATTCCATTCTCATTAGCAGGGTCATTTCCTACTCACCCTGGCAGCTACTAATCTACTTTCTGTCCCTACAGATTTACCTGCTCTGGACATTTCTTATAAACACAGTCGTCCAATGTGTGCTCTTTCGTGACCACCTTCTTTCCCTTAGCATTGCTGTTACGCGTGTATCAAATTAACACTTTAGGAGAGTCCAGGTGGGTTTCAGCAAGAGAACAAGGAAAACTGAAACAGAGCAGCGCGCTTCTCGGGGTCCTGGAGGAGCCTCCCCAGGAGGTCAATGCAGGTACAGAAGACAGACAGGACCTGGAGACACGTCTTTCTTAGGGCAGGTGGTTGGAGGGTTTTGGGATTCTGCACCTATGACCAAATCGATCAGTTCAAACCAGAAAGCAGAGTTTGTGCAAGCCCCCCAGGGTCTTATCTAAGAGGTGAATTAGAGGAAGACACCAGGAGATCAGAAAACACTGATCATGGTGGGTGGGGCGAGGGGCTTCGATTTGCTGTGACTGCAGCTGCTCTTGGGACACGTGCTTGGGTCACGGGCAGGTGTAGCTTCAAGATTCCTGCAACCACCTGGCCACATAAAATCGATGGCTGCGCAGGGGCACTGCAGGGCGGCTCCGCTGAAGTCTCCAGTCACGTTTTCGGGCTCATCTGCGTCGCCGCGTGTGTGGATACTGAAGGCAATAGCAGAAGCTGGAGGGGATCAGAGAGTTTCTCTGTGGCTACACAGTTTGTTCTCCGTCTTCAAAATCATCCCACCTCTCAACTGCTTCCTTAGACTCTTAAACACATTATTTGCCTGGGACTGGGAACGGGCCAGGTGCTGCCTAACAGTGAGATGGACTGAAGATAACATTCTGCTGTCTCTCAGGCTGGACTTTAAAAAGCAAAAACATGTTCAATTGGTATTTCTCATTCTAAGATGTATAATTTTAAATCACATGTGAAATTATTTGTTATAATTTTAGAAGTCTTGAAGAAAAATGAATTTTTTCCACTTTATAAACCAAGTAAATAAAATATGTACAAATAGGAGCTTAAGCATTTATAAGAGCTTGAATACTAAAATTTTTTATTTCCTAATGTTTAAAAAATAAAGTTGTTTTATTGTTGTCTAATATCTTGCTAACATTGTCTATTAGCCTACTCATAAAGCAGATAATTTTTCCTTTGCTTTCTTTATCACTGAAAGCTCAGAGACATCAGGTTCAGGTTAAAGCATAATGCCTAGTCATTAGGTAATGCTTCTTCTTTGTAATAAATTGATTCTTCTTTCAAAGAATATTTGGACAGTCTCAAAGAACATGACTGTTCTACATGGATTCCAATTTTATTTCTTCCCTTTCATTGTTACTCTCATTATTTACCTTCACCATTCTCTTACTTGACTTCCTGCTTTTGTTAATTTAGTTTACAATGTCCAATATAATGTAATATACAACACAGATTTTAACAATCTAAAAAGTTTAGCAATTTTTTTTATTATTTAATGATTTTATATTATGTCTCAATAAGCAAAGAATAGTTTTATAAGATGTCACAAAGGTGATCTGGAAGCTTCAATAAACACTAAAATGGAAGCATGTTTATCACCGGTCTTAATGACACATCATACATTTGTATGGATATCTCCCAACAGAACTCAGAGCCTGTGAAGTCAGTTTCAGATTAAATAAAATGCAGACACCAGGCAAGGTTAACATTGAGTCCTTTTCTTTTTGTAATTATCAAAAAACTAGTTTCGCTCATGGAAAGGCCAGATCCAAATGTGAACTAGATATAACCTTTTCAAAGAGTTGGAGAATTCTTTCCTCTTACTATATACAGGTATAGTCATGCATCTTTGTTTCAGTAAGAGACACAACTGGGAATAATTTGAAACACCATGAGTAAGGCAGTTTCTGAGATATTTATAACTTAAACCCAAACCTGGAAGTACTATAACTCCTATGGGAAAAGTCTGATCTTTCACCATTTTCCCCAGGATGAAGCACAGAATTACTTCAATTTAAATCATCATTCTTTTGGTAGTGAGGGGGATGGGGCTATAAGATGTTGGCTGTTTTTTCTTTCTCCTAACCTTCAAGAGTACCTTTCATATTTCAATGCCTAAAATAATCAATTGCTGATAAAAAGACCTTGCAGAGAAAGCATTTTTCTATTTAACATAAGTTCTCAAAATTTAAGTTCAGCATTCAGTATATATAATAAGGTTAAAAGACGGTTTGAATGGGACTATCTGAATTCATTATGAAATGAACTCACTATTTTTTCTATCAAATGAATACCAAAGAGAAGCAGGTAGAATTCACAGACTAACACATCAATAACAAATTGCCTTAGAGAATTTGTAGGATCTTATTTCATTAAGTTAGATTTGGAAGGATTTGTTTGTATGTATCTACAAGTAAATACAGCAGCTAGAATATAGGCAGAATCAATTATTTTAGCATGTTGAGAGCTCAACTTTGTGTTGCCTTCCCCTGATTACCCCAGGAAGCACTGCCAGGCATCTATTCAACATGTATTCATTAGGAGTCACTAAGTTTGAGCACTCTGGAAAGGAATTTTCAGGAACACAGGGAAAAGTGAGGCATGAGTCCCTTCCACAGGCAAAGCAAAGCAATGCAGTAAACCCACAGATATAGTACATCCAAGAAGTGACACAATACTTCAAAGCCAAAAAAAACTGCCTTCTGAGCAGATAGTTGGTTTTTCAGAAGACTTCGGAAAGAAGGAGAATATTGAGTAATGCTTTACATTCTATGGCTATCATTTCTGAGTGGAGTGGACACAAAGATTTGATTTTAAGGAAAGACAACATAGACAGGAAAATATAACACACGTTAAAAGAGTGGCGTGACTACCAGTCCATTCAACAGAAATGGTTTTAAGGACTGTGAGCAATTCTGAAGAGTTACTAATATGGCATATGGCAGTGGTCTGGGTCAACTAATATGCTTCACTGTAAAAACCTACAATCTAAGGAAAATCATCAAGTTATAATTCCTCGTTGCTAAATGCCACATATATTTCTCGATTCCACATGTCTTATCAATGCTTTTTATTCCCATATCAAGCTTAGAGATCTAACTTTTTCTCTAGATAGTATCTTGATACATTCTACTCTGCAAGCACCAAAAAAAATCATTGATTAGGAATTAATTCATAAATAATCAAATAGTAAATCTACATCAAGTGGAAAATGAGTTAAGTGTGTGTTTCAGGATGCGATGGGAGAAAAAACAATGGCATATCAGACATTCAGTTTGTGGTCTTGTATTGTGTTGACGATAAAACACCTCCCTGTAACTGCCACCGCATTTCAATGGCTCACATTCCAGCACGGTTCACGCATACAATTCCATGAAACCACAATCCTGCCCACGCTTCCTCTCTCTGTCAAACCCCAGTCACCTCAGCTGGGCTCCTTCCTCCTCACCAGGGCTTTGTCCAGATCCCTACGTAACTCCATGCTGCCAAATCTCATCGTTTCAACCTGGTTTATCACCTCTAGAAGTACTCTCCCCCCACCCCTGACTTGTGTGACAGCATGAAACTGTCTTCCTCTAATCCAGGCCACTCTTTCTAGGTCACTCAGTTTGTCTTCCCTTTAACCCTTAATTTTCGCAGCGCCCCCTTTCTAGGTCCCACATCCTCCTCTATTTTGATACCTACTCTCTCTTGATGACTGAACCTAGATCAACAGCTATAAAGAGTGTCTCTAAGATTATGATTCCCAAGTCTAAATCTAACCTTTCCCCAGGAATTCAGATTTTTACATCCAACTGATTACGTGATACAAACTTAGAGACCTAACATTGCATTGTGGCCCCCAGACCTCATTTACCTCTCAATCTTACTTTTGCACTGATCTCTAGCTTTTTGAGTGGCAGTACAATCTGTCCAGTTGTACCAGACTAAAATTCATGCATTATTTTAGATAGTTATTTTTATTCTAGTCCCCGAATCCAGTCAAAGAGCAACTTCTTTCAATTCTCCTTCCAAAGCACATCCAAAACCCATCCAGTTCTCTTCATAGCTACTGCTGATACTGTCCAACCTACCATCATCTTCCACTTACATTTCTGTAGCCAATTTGTAACTGGCTTCTTGTTTTAGTTATTCTTTCAGCATAATCCACTATCCATAGGGTGGTGGCAAATAGAATTTTAAAACCACATGTATGTTTTAAAATCCCCCTTGTTTGCAAATCCCCAATGACTCATGTATTCATTTTTATTGCTGTTATAGTAAGGTATCCAAAAATTAGTGGATTATAACAAAGCAACTGTCTTAGACTTCTGAGTGAGAAGCTTAATATGGGTTTCCCTAAACTAAAATTAAGATCTCATGCATTAGCAAATTCCTTGGCTTATTCAAAATTTCTCAGTAATAATTTCTCATTGCCTAACACTAGATTTCCAAGAGCCATTATACAAGGGATGATCTGCTCCCTACCTGGCTCTCAACATATTTTTTTCTTTTCTAAGTTCCCAAAGCACTAACCTTGTAGCTTTCTATACATATAATGCTATTATCATTGTAACATTGTTCATTATTCCATCGTCTAAAATATCTACCCATGTTACCTCCATTTATTTGCCTATTTAACATCTATTTAATTTTATGACTTAGTTCATGAAATCTTCCCTGACTCTTCAAGAACATAATGTTCTTCAAGAACATTCATGCCAACAGTGATGCCGTGTATATTTTAGTTATTACTTTTACACTGCATTTGAATCTTCTGATTATAGATTTATCTTCCAAAATAGTGCCCAAAGATGTTAATGTCACGAATGGTACCTTATTTTTATGTGTTTCTGCCTGCCTATTCCTAGAACACAGTGAATTTGCAATAAGTATCTGTTGAATGACTAGAGGTTTACCATACACTGTATCACTGGCACGAGAGGCTGTATCAAGTGCTCTTTCTAGTTCATTTGCCTTTTAAGTTGTTCTATTTCAACCTCATGTATAAATATATACCATTTATCCCTCCTCGTCAGAGTCGGCTCGAACTTCGGGTGAGCTGCTGCTCCTCTTCCTGACATCATCGTAAAGAACTACAACATCTATAAAAATGTCCTTTTCTGAGTTCATTCAAAACAGAGCCCTAAGTATTTGAGTTTAAAGTAATAAGTTAGACAAGGCAGAGAATGGAAATGGTGAAGGGCATATTTTCTAGCAGCTACCACTGAGAAGTGGAGCTTAATGTCATCATGGATTCTGTGACGCAGGGCAGCACACAGTCAGCATTACCCCAGCCAAGGGGTGAGGGAGCTTCTTATCGGAAAAAGCTTTAGGGAGAAAGGGGACTTAATTTCCCAGCAATTTCATCTACCTCCCAGATAGCAAAGCAGGATCCAGAAGCTAGGGAAATCCATTCTCAGGCAAAAAATAAATATAGAAAGAAAAGAAAAGAAAAGAGAAGAGGCTGGCAGTCGGTAAGGCTGAAGGACGTTACAGTGTCAGCTACAACATACAGCAGTCACAGCTCGCTGCCCATGTCTTCCTCATGTCATGAGCACTGTCCACTTCTACCTGCACTCTACATCGGTCACCAGTGATCGCAGCTGCAGTCTGGACTTTGCCAGGAACTTATCTGCTTTTGAGGCATAAACTCCAGTCTCTCGTTTCTGAACATCATTTCTCGCCCTCCCGTATCCTCACTCACTTCCATCAGACCTCCCAGTCTTCATCGCACTCTGAGCGCCTGATGTCCATTTTCACCAGCTCCTTGTAGCTGTGATCCTCTCATAGTGGCAGCAGCAACTTTTGGAACATCATTTCAATGACTGCTGATTGGCAACACACTCCTTCCTTCACCTCACTGCTCTTTTGATAGCACTTTCCAAATGCCAAATCATGGATAATTTTCAGCATTGCATTTCTCAGCACCTGTACGTTGCTGCTGAATATTGCCAAAGGAAATCTCCTAACAGTGTCTATTTGTGCCATTAGAGATTTATGATTTACTCGTGGATGTGCCTTCATACTATTCTGAAATCCTATTACATGTACTTAATATCAAAACTTTCCATTTCCCTCAAAAGCTATTTGAAACTTGTATTTTTTAAGCTCTAAATTCTTCCTGTTTCCTTTCAGTTATTGAACTCACTTTATTATTTTTTCCACATTATAAAAAATAAGATTACCTTCTTTGACTCTCTCAGCTTCTTATTTGCCTCCACTGTATTTCTCGGTGCTTCTATCCTTCTGATAGTTTCAGATGACGTTATCTCTCTTCTCTATTTCCCCATTCTGTTTTGAGCATCTTGTCCATAATTTCTCCCTAGTTTTTCTTGAATCTTTAATTTCTTCCTATCTACCAGTTCCTAGACATTTAGACATGCATACAGTTTTTCCATTTTAAAGAAACTCATAAATAATCCAGACAGACATAAAACTCTTCCATGATATGGCATATCCAATACTTCTTTTTTGTTTTAAAATCACAACATCTTCCTCATCGCCACTTTTTTTTACCTCTCATTCACTATTAAACCCATCACTGTTACGGATGACCCTGAAAAAGTAATTTAGGACTTTGAATTCTAATCCATGAACACTTTTCAGGGGTGAACCCATGGAGTATGCTGAAGACATTCTCCATGGTGGCTCACTTCTTTAAATTGCTTTCATTCTTGACTTAAGAAAGTATCATTTTCAAAACTGCTTTTCTTCCCCATCCTTTGGCCACCCCTCAGCCTTCTCGAGGTAGATGTTGACTCTTTACAAATCAATGTCCTCGTTGCTGTGTCCCTGTCACCCTCCAGCTGTGGCCCTGGAGTTGCACACACTCAGTTTCTCACACCTATGGACTGAGAACCACTGCTATGTGCTCCCTCTAAAACCTGCCCCCGCCTAGAACCTACCAAGCTTACACCAGCGTTCTCCAGAGGAATTTAAACTGCTCATGCACAACATAAAGATTATATCTTTTTCCCATATGAACAATCTCTTCCTAAGTAAATGACTAGATGAAAACACCCCATTTATGTAAAGGCTCTTAGGGTGTACATCTGACTTTCAGTTAGCCACCATCTACTCCTTTTTGGAATCTTCATTTATTTTCCAACCATTTCTTTCAGCTCCCACCATATATTGAGAACCTTCTGTTAGCTGCTGGTATAGATGGTAACAAAGGTTTACCTTCTAAGAACAAGGACTGGTGACTAAAACAATTAAGCCAAATCTGACTCACGGTGTTTCTGTACTAAGTTTATTAAAACATGGCCACTCATTTCTTTATATGTTGCTTATACCCGCTTTTGCAATACAATGGCAGAGTAGTACTGAGACAGAGGCCATATGTCCCAAAGCCTAAAATACTGACTGTCCCTTGCAGAAGAGGATGTGATGAGGCTGGAATACAAATGTGCCTGTCTGTGGAGGAGGTGCTGAAGACTTCTGTGAGGGTGGCAAGCAGGGAAAGCTGAGGCTGTCACCGGGGCCACGTCAAAGGGACTGGAAGCCTGACCTGCTGCAGTGAGAGCAGAGGGTGAAGGAGCACATATTCCAGAAGTGTTTGCTACGTAAAAATAACATGACTTGGACAATAATTGGTTATAGTGTTGAGGCTAGGAGAGATAGGGATTAAGTGCATAATTCAGGTTTCATATTTTGGTGAAAAGTGATGTAGGAGAAGCAAACAATAAATACAGCGGGTTTAGGAAGAATAGCAAAACTGTATGGGGGGACTATTGCAGAGTCATTTATCCCAGTT
The DNA here is from genome assembly GCA_004363575.1 of Solenodon paradoxus. Classification (NCBI taxonomy): domain Eukaryota; kingdom Metazoa; phylum Chordata; class Mammalia; order Eulipotyphla; family Solenodontidae; genus Solenodon; species Solenodon paradoxus. The sequence goes on from RJWH01002637.1 coordinate 193,356, forward strand.
TTAGTCTTAAGAACACTGAGCAAAGCTGCATCCGAAGGCACTGGAGGAGTTTTGAATATATAAGCGTCTCTTTGGCTTTTCAGTTGATGAAAAACTTTCAGTTTCTAAGCATGTCAATCATGCTCGCTTGCAAGGTCATTTTGTGTTTCTCTGTGACAATTTTCAGCTAATCTGTGCAACTGCTAGAAGTTTACTGTGGAATTATAATCAGGACAATAATGAAGAAACACAGGGGCACTGTGTGAATGGAAGGAATACGGACTAGAAATAATAAAACCTGGAGTTAATTTTAGGCTTTGACACTCATTTGATGACCTTTGGCAGGAGCTGGGACTCTGTTTTCTTACACAGAGAGGAATTATAATAATACCAGTGGAGAAATATTATTTGGAAAGGTCTCTGAAAATCATAAAATGCCATATAGATGAGCTATCATTATTGAAACCAATTTAATTTACACCAACTATGACAAGATATAAAAACTACTAACCTTGATAACACATTTGCACATATATTTATAAAAATATACATGTATATGTGCAAAACTTAATCGTTTTTAAAGATTTCTTCCTTGTATGCAAATTAAAACCACAATGCTCACCTTCCCCTCTGAGAATGGTTATTAACAAAAAAAAAAAACAACAAATGTTGGTGAGGCTGTGGACATAAGAGAACCCTGCACACTGATGGTGCAGGTACTATGGAAAATAGTATCCTTCAAAACATAAAGAATAAAACTACCATATCATCCAGCAATTCTACTTCTTTCTGGGTATTTACCCTAAAACTATGAAAACACTAATTGGGAGAGACAGGTGCATCCCTATGGCCACTTCAGTGTTGTTTTCAATAAAACAGTACTTAGCAACTACAAAAATATGAAATCTTCCCATGTACAACAACATGGAGGGACCTAGTGGGCATTATGCTAAATGAAATGAGTCAGATGGAAAAAGATAGCTTTACCTATATGTATTACATAAAGAAACCAAATGAACAAAAAGCTTTTTAGATTATGAGAACAAAATGTGATGAAGAGAGGGAAGAAGATTGTGGTGATAAATTGGGTAGAGGATCATTTATAGGATCAATTACATGGTGGTTGATGGAAACGAGACTTTTGTGGGGATCAAAATGTGGACTGCACAGATAATGTACAGAAAATTCTGCATTCCTGTAACCTATATGCCACTTAGAACTTCTTTAAAAATATACCCTCCCTTTCAAATTGAAATTAAACGAAATAAACTATGCATTATTTACATGGTTAAATTACTATGGAAAAAAAACAAACGAGAGAAACTGAGAGTTTAGGGACTGGGGAGTCTTGAAAGTTCTCAGCTGTATAACAAGGACGATCCTAAAAGAAAAGAAAGAGAAGGTGACATATAAACAAGAAGGAAGAGATTCAGTTGGAAAACAAAAGTAAACACAAAATGTCTGAAGGGAGGAGAATGACTGGAATATTGAAGAATATCAAAAAAGTCAGGATGGCTGGGCTGTAGTGAGCAAGAATGTGTTAGCAGGATATGAGGCCAGCAGGGTCAGAGAAGCAGGGCTTGGAGAGTGCACTAGGCTCTCTTAAGAACTGTGGCATATTAAGGTCATAATGTTATAATGCAATATTCCTTCAATAAAATTAATTTAAAAAAGAAAACATTAAAAGATTAAGTAAATATAAATGTAACCAATTAAAGAGAAAAAAAACTATGACTGTTAGTCTGAATGAAATGTCACCAAAAGATTTTGAGGTAAGAAGCAGCAAATTCTGATTCATGTTTTAAGAGGAAATGTTGAGTTCTGTTCAGAGTAGGCCGGGGTGAAGCAGGAAGTCAGTAGAAAGAGCTATTTCTGATGCAATCGATGTGGCATATGAGAAAAAGGAGTCAAATGTGATTCTGGGGAAGAGAGGGGTTGTCTTTTGAGAGGAAAATAAGAAGTTTATTTTGGAAATATTGAATTTAAGATGGCAATTAGACATCCAGATAATATACTGGTCAAAGTCAGGCTGGAGATAAGTTTTGTGGAATTATTGAATAAATAATAACACCAAGATTGTCGAAAGAGAAGAAAACAGGTCACAGGACTAATATTTCCAGAGTCAGGAGTATGGAAGGCATATGGATAAATAAGAAGAGAAAATGAAAAACACAGAGGCATGAGAGAAAAATCAAGGAAGTGTGGTCTCTAGGAAGCCAGGTCATGAAAGTATTTCTATGAAGAAAAAGAGGGAAATTCCAACAGTGTGGATATATCAAAATAATCCAGAGTGGACAATTTTACAACGTGAAAATCTTTATTGTCTTTAATAAGAACATTTTCAGGTTAAAAGTGGCATCAAAAAACTAGTAATAATGGATTATGAGAGTAGGAGAAAAGACTATATAACAACAGAATCTTAAAACTTAAGTTTGTGGTAAAGAAAAGTAAAGAAATGACTGGAGATACTTAGAGAAGGAGATAAAATGAACCGTTCTAATTTTCTTTTTCATTTAAGAAGGATACACAAACTATTATTAAGCTCAAGCAAATGATAATCCTTTAGGGGAAAAAGGGGAAGCTATGTAGTGACAGAACGTGGGTAGAATGGCTGGAAATGGGACCCATGCTAAAAAGGGTTTTGGCTTTTTTGGAATTACTAAAGGTTATCCATTAACTGAAGAGAAGGCAGAGTATATAGTTTCATATGAAGGTGAGTAGAAGCTGTGGAGAGAACGTTGTGAAAATTCTCCTTACAATGCTACAATTAAAATTCTCTTTGTGTGTCTGCAACTAAAATGAAAAGAAAAAGATGGAAGATTTGAAGCGGGTGGAGAGAAAGCATGAAGTAATTATCCAGGATTATCAGAGAGGGAATGGACTGGTGGAACATGGTGGGCTGTAACAGATACAGTTAAGGCTTTTAGCAATGAATTCACAGTGAGAAAAGGTAATGTTAATTTCAAATACATTCAGTTGGAAAGTCACTCTGTGAAACAGGCCAAGAGTTGCACTGAAGCAAAATTGGGATTGCCCACGTGAGTATGAAACAGTGGTAGAAAGTATTCATGATGTATGCTTGAGGTGATTATGATGATGCACACATAAGGAATGGAAACTATGTAAGTATAAAAATGAGAATATGAAGGGCTTTGGGTCAGAGAAAAGGGAGAAGTAATAATTACAGGTCTGAAAAAGGCACGAGACTACTAGCTTAAGCTCTAATACAGAAAGATAGCGGAAGTCATTGTTCACATCTTTACAATGAGAAAATACTGAAAGAATAAAAATTCGTTATTTTTTCTTGGATCGATCAATGAACTACGGTTTCAGGAAAAACCATCCCTTCAAAATTAGACACTTGCATCCTGGAGTCACAGAAGAGATTTGCCTGCCTGGAACAGAAGACAATGAAATCATACATAGTTCCTAGCGCCAAATAAAGAACAAAAACAAAAATTACAAGGCATGCAAAAAATAAAAAGAAACACAGAAAAGAGCTCCTCAAGCTTAAAAAAAAAAAAAAGACACTGATTAGCAATATGAAAACATTTAAGAACAAAACTCACTGGTAAGAGTAAGTCTACAGGCAAATTCAGGATACTCTAATAAAGTCACGGTGGTACGTGTATCATTCAACTTTACAGGAAAGTGAAAAGACAAAAACATTAACAATGACTAGCTATAATAATTTGCTAATAGATATGCAACATAAAATTTATAAATTGTATAAAATGAAGGGGAGTAAAAGGACAGCGATTTTGTATGTAATCAAGTTACCAGAGTAATATAGACTACTATACTATAAGATATTTTATATAAGCTTCATGGGAACCATAGACAAAATAAATACAGTGATATACAAAAGAGAAAGGAATGAAAGTATGTCACCACAGAGAATCAGATCTCAAAGGAAGACAGATAAATAGGAAGAAAGCGAAAAGAGACTAGAAAATAGCCAGACTACAGCACAGTAACGATAGTAAGTTCTTTATCCAACCATAATTACTTAAAATGTAAATGGATTAAATTCTCCAATCAAGACAGAGTGACCTAATGGAAAAGAATAGACAACCTAATTATAATTACAACTTAACTTAGTTGTAAGGAAACAGAGAGGCCAAAAGTAAAGAGAGGAAAAATGTATTCCAAGAAAATAGAAATCAGAAGACAGGCCTCTTCCCCCAGCTTAAGTGTGATATAATTGACATATAACATTTTATCATTATAATATACTATATGATGAATTGATACATGCATGTATTGAAAATTATTACAATAAGGCTAGTTAACACCTTCATCACCTCACATCATTATCATTTTTTGAGTGATGAGAACATTTAAGATTTACTTTTTGTAGCAACTCTCAACTGGGTAAGACATACCATTAATTCTAACCACCATGTAGTAACTAAATTATGATTATGAAAAGACAGCTGCATCTCATGTTCATTACACTTTTCACAATAGCCAAGACACGGTCACAACCTAAGTGCCATCAACTAAGACGTGAATAAAGAAAATGTGGTGTGTGTATACAATGGAATGTTATTCAGTCACATAAAGGAAGGAAAACCTGCCATTTGTTACCACATAAACGAACTGGAAGGCACTATGCTAAGTGAAATAGGCCAGACAAAGATGAATACTGCATAGTATCATTTATATGTGCAATCTAAAATTGAAGTCAGTAGGAACAGAGCTGACCTGAAGAGCAAAATAAATCAACTGGCTCTCATTAACATTTATAGGATATTCCATTAAACAACAGAAGACTTAGGCTTCTTAAACTTGCACTACAGTCTAGACCATAAAACACTCTAACAAATTTAATAAAAACAGGAGTAATACATAGAATTCTCAAACCATATTGGGAACCAATATAAACCATATAAAGGGAAAGTCAATGAAAAAAAGATAGCTGGAAAATCCTCAGATGCCTGAGAATTGCACAACACATTTCTAAAATACACATGGTCAAATAAAAGTCCCAAGAGAAATTTTAAAATATTATGAATTTAATTTCACTGGGAAGTAACTTACCAAAATGGTGCATTACAGCGAAGGGAAGACTTAGAGGGAAATTTATATCATTAAATGTATTAGGAAATCAATATGCTAGTAAAAAGATCTAGAATAAATAAAGCTTTAGTCTTAGAAAACCAGAGAAATGAGTGCACTTAAAGCCTAAAGCAAAAAAGAAAAATATTAGAACAGAAAAATGAAATTTAAAGCAGGAAAATAATAGTGAAAAATCAATGTTAGATAACTGACTTTTGAAACTCTCAATATAATCAATGAATTTCTAGTCATGAATACAAAGAAAAAAGAGAGAAGACACAAATTTATCAGAAATAAAAGTAAGAGGTCATCATCACTAATCTCATGAACACTAAAAGTAAATAGGATAGTTTGAAAACCTCTGTGCCCAATTAGACCAATTCCTTGAAAGACTCAAATTATCAAAAATCAAACAAGGAGAATCAGGTAACCTTCATAACCCAGTATCTATCCACCAAAAGATTATTAATGAAAATTCCCAAATAAGAAAACACTAGTCTTAGATGTTTTCACTGGTAAATTTTGCAATTTTAAGGAAGAAATCATACAAAATAAAATTAGTTTAAACTATGAGTGGGACCCTTTTTAACTCGTTCAGTGAGGCTGCCGTTGCCTCAAAACTGGGTAAAGACCATACAAGAAAGACATTACAGACCATTATTCCTCATGAACACAGACACAAAATTCCCAACTAAGTGTTAGCAAACTGGATCCATCCATGTATAATTAAAATCATATAACACAATCACAATAAAGTGAGTTTATTTCAGGAATGTAAATCTGGTCTATCATTTGAAATTCAAATATGCAGTACACCCAAGCCACAGAATAAGGAGATAAAATCATATGATTATATTAATTGATATAAAAAAGAACTGACCAAATCCTACATCTCTTTATGATTAAAAAAAAATTCTCAGCAAAATCCTGTATCAACTTGATAGATATTTACAAAATATCTATAGGTTATATGATACTTAAAGGGTAGAAAAGTAGACGCTTTCCATCTAACATTGGAATTATGGCTAGACTGCTCTCTTTCATCTAATTTAACATCATACTGGTAGTTCAAACTAATACAACAAGAAAAGAAAAATAGTTGTAAAAATTGGGAAGGAAGACATAAAAAAGTCTCTATTTACAAATGACATCTATGTAGAAAAGCCCAAAGATCTAACCAAAAAAACAAACCAAACCAAACCAAACCCAACACAAAACTCTTGGAACTAATGAGTACAGCGAGGCCAGAGGGTACAAGTTTAATACGTAAAAGTGAAATTGCTTTCTTATACGCAAACAATAAATACTTGATATAATGAATGTTTTAAAAATACTATTTAGAATAACACTCCAAATAATGAAATACTAAGGCATAAATCTTATAATTATGTACAGGATATATATCCAGAAAACTATCAAATTATAGTGAAGTAAATCAAAGATTCTAAGTAAATGGAGAGATTCTGTACATATTGCATTGAAAGACTGACGTTGCTAAAATGTCAGTTCTTTCTTATTTTAAAATACAGATACAATACAAATCCATTCAAAATGCCAGCAAGCTATATTTTAGATATCAATGCAATAATTCTAAAATAAATATGGAAAGGCAAGAGATCTATAATAACCAATAAAACATGGAAGAAAACGAACAAAGCTGGAGGTTTTACAAAATCCAATTTCAAAACTTACTATAATGTTATAGTAATCAAAACAACATTATATCGATGAAAGAATATATGCAGGCAAGAAAAGAGAATAGAATAGCCTGGAGTTAGTCCCATACAAGAATAATCGGTTGATCTGTAACACTGAACCAATAGCATTGATATCAAAGAAAAAAAACTAGTCTTTTCAGCATATAATATTGGAATAAATAGATCTTCATAGGCCAAAAAAAGAAAAAGAACTTCTACACAAACCTTTAGGCCTTATATAAAAATTAACTCAATACGTATCATAGACCTATGTCTAAAATATAAAAAGAAAAGAGAAAAGTATAATGAAAACACAGTAGTAGAAGATATGTGACCTGGAGTTTGTTGACGATTTTTAAAACACAACTCTAATGACATTACCCATGAAAGAAAAAGGTGGTAAGCTGAACTTTATTAAAAAGGTGTCTATGAAATAACTGCTATGGAAATAAATACCACAGATTAAATGAACACATTTGCAAAGCATGTATGCAATAAAGAATTTACATGTGAAATATACAAAGACCTCATAAGATACAATAAGATACCTAACAATCCAAATAAAAACATCTACACATGAATGTTCACTGAAGATCTATTCATAATTGGCAAAAAGTAGAAGAAAGCAAGGCATCCTTTAACAGTCGAACAAGCAAGCAGGCTACGGTACATCCATACAGTGAAATATTATTCACTGATGAAAATAAATGAACTCTCAAGCAATACAAAGACATGAATGACCTCCAGATTGCTAAGTGGAAGAAAAATCTGCAGAGTTTTATGACTCCAATGATATGACATTTTTAAAAAGGAAAAACTATAAAGATATTACATATTACTGTTTGGGGGAGGGGAAGGGAAAAGTTTGAATATTTGAGACACAAGTGATTTTTTTAGAATAGTTATTTTTTTGTTATGGGAATGATAAACATAAGATAGTAAGCCTTTGTCAGAATCCATAGAAATTTACAGCACAAAGGGTACATCTCAACATATGCAAATTTAAAAAATCATTTAGATTGGAGAAACCCAGAATAGGATGCAGAATAAGACAAGAAAATCTACATGTATTACAAAGGTGGTAAATGTCTTCATTAAAGAGTGATGGGAAATAAGGCTCTCATCCAAATAACGTTGGAAATTAGTGGAGTCTGCAAAGATAAAGTCCAAAGAAAGTGAACACAAACATTGTACGCTAGTTAATAAAGTTGTTCCCATGAGAGTTAGGTTAACAATTCTGAAAACACAAGGCACACATACTGGAATTGAGCTGTTAAATAAATACATGGTGGGAGCAGATTTCTTACTGCTGGGGCTGGAGGTTACAGATGAGCAATGGGAGTTGGCAACAGAGATCTAGATGGAAGTGAGTTATATGGAGCTGGATACAGCAAAACACACTCATTTTTAGTTTAATGTCGATATAGATGGTACTATATAAATATTTAATGATATATGTATGCACTCAGATATTATCTCCTTTTTCTGCTAATTGAGAGGACCTTGAAGCATTAACACCCTAGACAAATCAGACATGCCTCACACACTCAACTTGATTTATATCATCCCCTAAAAAAAAGGGAACTAAGGTCCCAGGAGAAATGCTGACTTCAAGACTGCGATAGGAAACATACAGGATGAATCTGGAGCATTTTATAGTACCAGAGAGTACTAAAGAAATTCCCCAAATGCCACAATTAAGAGTATGACCCAAAAGCTAAAGCTGAAAACATTTGAACAAAATAAATTGGATCATAACTTGAATATACATGCATGAGTTCACACTGATAGAAATGATTGCATAAATGAGTTAGTGGTGCTGGGGGAGAACTGACAAATGTCTTATGAGGAATTTCAAATAATTTGTGTGGCTATTCCACCCTTAAAACTTATCTGCCCCCTCCTTCAGTATGGGCTGTCTATAGTGATTTCCTGACAAAGAGTACAATGTGGAAAAGGGAATAAAAGACCACATTCGCAGTGGAGACACCTGACTACTGCAAGTCAGGTGATCAAAATTATCATCAGCAGTGACATGGCATGTTTTCAATATGGACCCTTGACAGGATGTGATGAGACGGACATGGGGACTTGGTGGTCCACATAACCCCACCTAATCATGAGGAAAACATTAGACACATTCCAGCTGAGAGACGTTCTACAAAGCACCTGTCCAGTACTCCTAACAATTGTCAGTCCAAAACAAGGAAAGTCTGAGAAACCATCTCAGGCAAGAAGAGACTGAGAAGACGTAACAACTAAATGTAATACGGTTTCTTGAATAGGATCCTAGAACAGAAAAGATTAGGAAAGTTTCAGATCTCAGCCTCAAATATGAACTCTAGGTAAGACCAGTATGCAAGTACTGGTTCATCAGTTCTAATCAACATGCTAACACAAAACAGCAGTAGGTAAAACCGGTTATGTGGTATAATGCTTTGTGCTACTTGCACAATTTTTCTGTATATATATTTTTTCATTGTAATTTTGTTTTTAAAACAGCATGGGACATTGGTGGCATTTGGGTATCATCAGGAGTGAAAAAAACAGGACGCTGTGTACAAAAAGGGATAAAGGGTTACAAGCGTTGTGATGTCATGATGTAGTTTACAGGGCAGGATATACACGATGATTTTCAAATCCCAGTGCAGACATGTCCGCACTGGTAAACACAGCCTGAAGCAGAACCTCATGGCCCTCGATGAACACCAGACCGGGGGCAGCGCCAGATTTCATCTCACATCGTGAGACGGTGCTTAGGCACACGTAGGCCAGCAGCTAAAACAGTTTAAGTATGTTGGACATATAACGACAGCAATCCTTTGTGGCTGCTTACTCTGTGCTAGGTGCTGCGTGAGTCACCTCAGTGACACGCACGTGGTGGTAACACAACCCAAGAGCCGAGATTCACGGTGACTGCTCTCTATTGCCATCGGTATTTTCCACACTGAGTGTACATTTTGGGTTGTCTCCTTTATATTTTTCTTACTTATTCTTCCCCCATCAACCCATTATACATCAATTGCTGCATAAGAAGATCATCATAAATTAATACAACTTTTCTGTTTGAGCATGAGGTTGTCCAAGTGAGAACCATTTGAGTCAATAATGCTGCCATTTGCAATGTCTGTCTTCCTAACTTTTGATTTGGAATGCTCATTAGTTATTTCCTAAAACAGTTCTTTCTTTCTGTCCTCCTTTTTTCTCATTCCTCCCTCACTCCCTTCCCATTTTTATTTCTTCCTTCCTTCCATCCTTTCATCATGGACTCATTCTCCTGGATGACAATACATTCTTCTTTGGTATTTCAATCTCACCTGCCTATGACTCTGAGGTATCCACTAGGTCTCTCCAAAGCAAACTTTGCAAACATTGCACAGCTAAATCAGAGACTGACACCGTTTTCTGTTAAGAGACAAATAGTAAATATAATTGTAATCTGTCCCAGCTCTTAGTGAAAACTGCCGTGATGCCCGAGACCACGTGTTTACAGCACTATCTTGGAAGTCAAACCTAGAGTATGATGAATTTAAATAAACTGTAAATTCCACTTCATTTTTTAAAATGAGAAAGAGCATATACAGACACAAATATATGCATAATTAGCATAATCTTTAAAATGGTCACTTTGTTATATCATGAAATTAATTCTTTTTGGATATGGGTATTGTGGGGAGAGGGAAAAACAGATCTGCAATCAAATCTGGTGAACAAAGGAAGATAACTGAGTTAGTTAACATAATTTTTGGTTAGAATCTAGATGTAATTAAAGGAATAAATGATATTATGTAACTCAGTAAGTTATTCTAAGGTCAGGTCCATGTAAGGATGGTCCTAGAACATTGGGCAACTTTCATTATAATCGGATGCCTATAAGGTATTTACATATATTTGCATATAAATATATTTGTTGCTGGCATTGAGAGACAGAAATTATGATTTTATCAATATGCCCATGGATATAGATAAAGGCAGGGAATTTTCCTAAAACATTTCAGAGGGAATTTTCAATAATGTGAGTACATTTATCAGGGAGCAAATTGGAAAATGGAAACTAGTCAGTAAATTTCAAGCATAAGGGATAAAATTAAGAAACTTCCCGGTTTTGGATGAAAGAACCAAAAACGGATGCTGAAATGACACCAAGGATGAGCTACTGAAAGAACGAGCAGCACTCCCAGGCCTGGGGGAGCCTGAGGGGAAGAGGGTGCGTGTGCGCTGGGATAGGGTGTCTGAAAACGAGGTCAAAATACCAAGTTCATACAGGAGCTTAAGAACACCACCAACAAAAAAATAACAAATTATTCCATCAGCGATGATACAATCAATCTGGTAATAAGTTGCAACTAATGTTAGTACAGATAAAGATACACACATCTCAAAAACTGAAGATACAAAATCCCCATAGACCCTCTGATAAGAACATGATTTTAGTCACAACCACCGTTAAATCATATAGTAAATAATTAAATTTTAAAGTTGCTTACCACATGGGAAAGATAAAGTGGTGAAATAATGGCTACCATAGGCATAGTTTCCAATAATGCAAAAGAAAACATTCATTTCTCCTATCATTGTCGTTTCTGGAGCTGATTATCCATTTACAGCTGGTCTTTAAATTTCCTGCTTTTGCCATTTCCACTCTCTCTTTGCCTTCAGCCAAGGCCCAAGCTGGTCAGTACTATTAATCTGTTATTCCAGAGCATATCCTTGTGAGATCTGGCATTTACTGTCTGCACTACACAATGAAAACCCAGGGGAAGAAAACTGAAAACCTTTCCCTAGAAAAACCTCTGGGTTCTGGACCTGTTCCTCCAGATCCCCATCAAGCAGGAGCAACCGAATTTCTCTCGATAATTAGGAAAATGCCTCCAACCTGAAGCACATCCCTTTTTCCGCCTGCTGGTTCAGTGCCCTGAATGAGTCTCAATGGCCAATTTTCAACCTCAAATTCCAGTCCTTCGGGAGTACTGTTTGTGAATGATTTTTTAAATGCATTTTAGTCAAAGTTTTAAGAAATTAAGTGTTTCATAAAACTTAAGATGCAAATCCCGAAGTTAGGATTTGGAATTATGTTTGCCTGCTGGTATCTGAAGTGTAGAAAGAGCATTTGGAAAAGAAACCATTAGGCGTGCAAATCATGAAAACAGACAGAAATACATACAACGGTCACACTGCAGTCGTTGCCCAAGTTTGCCTGCTAGCGTGTGTGTGCGCCCATCACCGGGCGGGTGGGCAGGGCCTCCCTGTCTCCGCGCCGGGGAGCGTGGCCAGAGCTCTGGGGCGGTCTGCATCAGGAGCACGGTTTCCACATCTCAGCCAAGGGCGGACACAAAGGCAGTGCGTGTGAAAATAGGGCAAGGAGGAAAGAGAGGGTGTTTTTGCTCTAACATGTTAATGAAATGGGAGTCTGTAGTTTTGTTAGTTCAGTGATGTGAAAAATAGCAAATCTGCACTATCTGACCTCATAGGTCTTCCTTACCTGTGAAGACCTGCTCACAAATGTGTATCTGAAATTGAAAGCTCACGCTGGTTAGGATGGAGGGATTCATTTGTAGTCTTGCTTGCGCTTTTTTTTTTTCAATTGCATTTTGAGCATAAACACTAAAAAGCAGAAAATACTATATAGAAACCTAACAGAGACAACATGGCATTAAATGTGAAGGGGCAAACAGGAATTTCTCTTGGAGTGGCACTTCCTTGAGAAAACAGCATTTAATAACATAAGCTGGGTGCTTTTTCCTTCATGAAACTTCCTGACAGTCAAACCAATCTCTGATGCATCTAATGCATATAATGTTTTCCCCCAAGTTTATGGGCAGAATATTAGGCTGACCCCACAATGAACTTAAAAAAACATATCTTTGAGGCATACGCTGGTAGTGTAGTGGTTTGGGCAACTGCCTTCTGCTGAAGCACAGTCCACGTGCATCCCAGGGACCCCGTCTGCATCCTGGGCCAGGGAGAACCCCAAGATGTACAACTGAAAAGGAAAGTGCTTCATCCTCCTTCCTTCTCCTGCCTGACTGCCTGCCTGTCAGCTCGCCTTCATTCCTACCTGTACCTTTCGTTTAAGAAAAAAAGAAAGAAAGAAAGAAAGAAATACGTCTGTACTCTGATTCCCGAAAAGGCCTAGGGAAACAAGTCATATCAACAAACGCCCAGAGGCCCCTGTGACCGGGACACCACAAAACGTGGCTGCCTGGCATTTATATTATATCAAGTCAAGGGATCAATACACCTTCCCTACTCTTACATGTATTTGAAAATTGCAAAATAAAACAGAAAGGAAAATGAATGACCTCAAAACATGAATTTACATGAGGCAACAGGAGCAGAAGGAGGCTGGTGCGTCAGTCACGGTCTGTGAGCAGCCACAGGCCACCACGCTCACTCGCATGGGGCTGAGCTCCTGTGTGCAAGGTCCTGGCCATGAGGCAGGCATTTCTGTATGGAAACAACAAGACAAATCAGGCACAGCTTTCCTGCCTTGTGCCTGGTGCTATCCGACTCACTTTTATAAAAGAGCTCATCACTTCAGCTATTTTGTCTACTAAGAGCAAACTTTTAACTACAGAATAGAAAGGAAAAGATTACTTTACTTTTACTATTAGTATACGCCACAAAATGTTAACCAAGAAAACCACTGGATATAAACAGGCTGCAGCACCTCTCTGGGTATAATACATTCCCTGAAAATCATTGTGACTGTGATATTTCATTAACTCAAATGAATTTATATCTACAACTCATTGCTCCCAAGAGTGTGTGCTTGCTTTCCCTACCTGTCTGAGGAAAGAGCGGCTCTTGCAGGTTACTGGCTGTACCTGTCTAATGTGCAGATGATACTGTTCCAACTCTGCCAACTATAACTAATCTCATGTCGTGAAACATAATTTCATCAACTCATAGAACTATTTAGAGGCCTATGCGTGTTATTTAATTTTTTAATTTGGAATTTTCAAACATATAAAAGCAGGGAGAATAAAGAAGGAAATTTGATTTATACATCACACAATTTTAAGTATAATCAAAACACAGACACTGTTTTTAAACTATAATCTGTGTCCCACTGGGAACTAAAGTGATTCTTGTTACTGGGTTGCTTATTGTTTCTAACTATGTTCAATGAATAGCTGGGGAAAAATGTGTATTTTTAAGTGGAATTTGTATATTGGAATAATTTAGACTTACAGATACATTGTAAAGACAGTACAAAGCGTTCTCATAATCCATTCCCAGTATTTGTTATTATGAATATCTTACATTATATGGTACATTTGCTAAAGTTAATGAACCAGTCTTTATAAATTATTATTAACTAAATTCCTACTTTATTCACATTTGCTTGGTTTTCCATAGTACACTCTTTCTGTTCCATGATCCTATCGAGTTTACCACATTACATCTGCTGTCACGTCTCTTTAGTCTCCTTCTGGCCGTGAGTTTCTTCGATGTTCCTTGTTTTAGATGACCTGGATGGTATTTTGTAGAATGCCCCTCAACTGGGATTTGTCCAATTATTTGTCTTGGGATAAGACGGGGATGTGTTTGTTTGTGTGATTTTTTTGTTGTTGTTTTTGAGGAGAGGAGCCACAGAGATAAAATATGGCTTTCATCACATTATTATCAAGGGTACTACTATAAACAGCCTCACCACTGTTGATGCTGACTTTGATAACTAAGAAAATGCTCCTGTGGTACCCCCCACTGCAAAGTTGCTCTCTGACACATAAAAATCACAATCCATAAAGGAACAGTTAATTAACTGGATCTCAAATAGAAGCTTCAAAGTAAGCTATCAGCACATGCCTGTGAATGGCTAAAATAAAGAGACACAACACCAAATGCTAGTGAAGATGTGGAGAAATCTGATCACTCACATAATGATGGCGAGAATGTGAAATGCTACAGACACTCATAAAACAATTTTGTCATTTAAAGATGTGGAGAAATCTGATCACTCACATAATGATGGCGAGAATGTGAAATGCTACAGACACTCATAAAACAATTTTGTCATTTATCCTAAAAACATAAGCAAGCAACTATCCTACAGCCCAACCACTGTACTAAGGTACTTTTCCCCAGAGAAATGAATGCTAAATAGCACTTTCATTTGCTGGAGTTGAAATAAAATGGGAAAAGAAGTTATCTTCCAGTGGATGACTGTTTAAAACAATTGTGGTTCATCTGATGAATAAATGGAAACAAACTTGATAATGACCTGGATGAATTTGCAAACGAGTAAACTTTATAGGACTAAAAAGTCAATCACACAAGATTCAGGTATCTCTGATTCAAGTTATGTCACAGTCTTTAAGAGACAAAATTGTAGACATGAAAAAGAGATTATTGGTGGTCACTGAGGGGCATGATGAAAGCGGGTTTGGTTATAAAGGGTCAACACGAGAGACGTGTGCAGGAAAAGAAACTGCATCTGAACTGTGTCAAAGTCAATATTTTGATTGCGATATCTTAGAAGTGTGCAAGATGTCACCATTGGGAGAGACTGAGTAAAGCCCAGATGGGATTCCTGTGTTATTTCTTGTATCTGCCTGTGAATCTAATTAGCTCATCATGAAAAAATTAATTAAGATATCTAATTCCTTTTCTATTTTTTGGAATGGATTATATAGAAGTATACTGGTTAATATCTGTGATTTCACATAATTGAAGTGCTTTGGGTTCTACAGTAATATCCTCACTGCACTTCTTGATAGTGAAGATAGTTGTGAACATGAAGTAATATTGGAGAAGATTCTCCTCATGTCTATGTCAGCATGAAAAGAGAGTAACAAGGAAAGATTTAAGATGCCTCTGGAAATTATTCTTTCATATTGAGACTGCAGAGCCTTAGGGAAATTCTCCCCTAGGGAGTGGTTTTACTGCTATGTTGTCGATGATGTTTTCCTTAGTTTACGGTCTAATGATGATGCCTACAAGAGCTGCCATTTTCCTCAGCACGTAAAGGGTAGGTGGATGGCCGGGCCCTCTGTTCCCTTCCATGAGACCCATTCCCATACTTCATATTTGATTCAAATTTAGACTTGCTTAGGTGTGCTTTCAAATATTAATTTTACACTCAAGGAACATTTTTTAAAAAGCTAAAATGAACCTTGAATCAGATAGCCTTTCCTCCTCGTTCAAGTCCAGTTGGAATTGAATGTCATTCTAATCCTTTCAGCACTAGCTGGCCATTGTCTGCTCACTAAAGCACCTCATGACACCCAGGAGAGATCAGACAGATTCAGGAATATAGATGCTGTTCATGTAACTCATTTAACCATGTACACGCTGTGCTGAAAGTAGAAGAGGAATGACTTTATTAGCTAGGCTATTTATATTTTGTTGAATTAATTCACACATAATTATATAAGAACAGTTATATTTTCCATGAATTTATATTTCAAGATGCTTAGATTCAAGGTATGAATTATGGTGAATAGTAATTTACAGATGTATCTTTCTTTCACAGCATAATATATTTAACATCATTTCTTACACCAAGGGCCTATAGGGTCCTTTGCAGAGTTACGAACTGTGTAAGTATTCCTGATAACTATTATCAAATAGTTTTACCTAGGAAATGTCTAGATTAGTTTTGAACCCAAACATTATCCTCACGATTGGAAAAGATTACAAATCTATTTTCACTGAACTCTGGGGATCCTAAAGTCATATTTTTGTAAAGAATCAGTACCAAAATTCATGTTAAAACAGTTCAATAATTCTAGTAGGAGACTATGTCACTTTAGTTACAAGTATTTGTATAAGTTAAAAAAAAAAGAAATATGCCAACTAAATGTGCATTTATGTTTTCTAAACAAAGCCTCGAGGCCTCAGCAGTTGTGGAAGGCCAGCAATATTGTCTGCACATTTGGAAGAGCCATTGCCTAAGGACCTGTGCATGCCTTTCTTGCTGGAACAGCTAACTTTTGAATTTCCAGAGGTTATAACATATGTGTCTCTGATGATTGCTTTATTTTTCCTTTCAGGTATGATCAGTGCATTTTAAAAATATACTTACCGAATATACTGACCTACAAAGTTTTCAAGTTAATGTACTAATTATCATAGTTTTTAAATTTATATACATAGACTGTCAAATAGATTTCAGTATTCCTTCATCCACACCATTTCATGTAGCCTGGAAAATTGTCTTGAGTCAGCCCACATTTCTCAGTCTCTCAGATGCTACATTTAACTTATCGCCCTTTGTTCTGTTCATCCTTACATCACCAAACTAACGTCAGTTCTCCAGTTGCCAAAACTTTGTTTCCCATTTAACATTAGAGGGAGTGGCTCTTAACATCACAATGCAGTGGTCTGAAACATGTTTAGTTCTTCATTATGAATTCCTCAAGGTCACATCATTTCATTCATTCATTCATTCAATTTAAGTAATCTAACTTTTCCGATGCAGAGTTTACATTTTAGGAATGCATAGTGTCCATTAAGGCACAAACTGTATGAGTCTAGCAATACAGAGAATTAGTAAAACCGCCTGTATTTTAGACATACTTCTGAGTTTTGATTTTACTCTGAAAGGTGCTAAATCGGTCACAGTCATGTGACTGAATTTGAATCTAGTTATATCACATGTGATTCCATATTCCATAGAGTCCATATTCTGGACAAATTCAAAATATTGTTTTTACTCACAATGAAGAAATATTCACTTCGAAAAAATCAAAAGTGAAAAACAAGAGCACAGTTTTGTGTACTTACAAGGATATTACACGCTGTGATTTAATAGCTGTTACAAATTGATGAAGCATCTTATCATCAGTGGATCTCAGCATCGCTGCAACATGGCCCTATCTGTCTCAAAAGTTGTGATAAAGAATTAAGTCACGGTGCCTATGTCTTAGCAGACACCCGAAGTGTTGTCTATCATGAGTTATTTCACTGGAAAAAAGAAATTGTCTTTCTATTCTAAAAACACAGAGTCTTATGGGAAAGTCCTATATAAGGTGCTTAAGGTTTGCTTCTTCAAGAAACCAGACTTTTATATAAATTGAATTTATTAGCGAGAGCTCTGGTTATAACAACGCCGCAGCCGCGTCGGGCAGAAGGTGAAATGAAACTATCACACGGTGGCAGCAACACGCTCGGTGAATCCCCCAGGGAGGTCTAAGGGTGGACTCCCCTGCAGAGCCACCCCCATCTGGAGCAAATGACCAGGCCTTTGCACGCAAGCATCAAGCAGTTATTGAATGTGGGGTTCCCTGGGGAAGTGGGGGAGGCCGTTTCATTCAGCTGAAAGCAATTGTCCACGAGGGAAGTAGATGCCAAGGCATCCACAGGTAAACCTTCCCCCAACTTGCAGAGTGAGTGCCTCCTTCCTGAGGGAAGACGGAATCCGGGTACACATTTGCAGGTAATGTCAAAACGATGATTCTCACCCACAAAAAGGTGTAAACACAGCGCTCACTGTGGAAGGCCGGATTTCCTGTATTTAGAGAACGGCCTGCAGAAAGGCTTCATAAGGAAGCTAATGTTTGAGGGGATGAGGGATGGGCTCCCATTAAGAGGACTGGGATGAACACACATTTTCCAAGATGAAAAGGCTTAGCTCTTTCATCAGTCGTCAAGGACTCTTAATTCCCCGCAAACACAGCGTCTGTTTCCCTGCTGGATTCTACACGACTTGAACTACTGAAACACTTGCAGAATTTCCCTATTTTGCTGCCTTACAGTTAATGCATAATTTCATCACGAGGAAACACATTTTAAGTTCAGAAATCCATAAATGTGCTTCTTTTTGAATGTTACAGAAATTTTCTGTGTTCAAATTATCTGTGAATTTATCAGTGTGGATCAAAATTAGGCCGTTCACTATCTAACTGAACCACATCCTTACACCTAAGTGAATCCTCATACATGTTCTTCTCTTGCAGTGTCTTTTACCTTTTTCTACCAGATTATCATGGTTAAGTGCATAGATTCTGACCCTGTCCTAACTGGATTTAGACCCTCGCCTAGTCTTTCATCAGCTGTGTGCGTTTGGACAAACTATCTATGTCCACACCAACATTCCCTAGAAGTGTGAGAACAATGATACTGGGATAACGCTACTAACGGGAAGCCGTCAGACTTGAGTCGATATAAAAACGTATTTGAAAGAGCACCTTGCATGTGCTAAGTACAAGTGAGGTGATCAATATTGCCTTCAGCTTTCAGACTTTTGTGGGGGGTGTCACTTCTGTTGCAAAACAGACAAAAGCCCAACTCACACGTCCCACCGGAGGTTTCATAAGGACATGGGATCTCCACAGAGAGCACTCGCTGCCACAGTACCGACTGCCTCCTCCCATGTTATTTCCACAAGCACTGAGCATTCTGCTTTCCCCTCCTGTTAAACGCGCCACCGAGGAATCTGATGCTCCTCCACGGGCAGGCCGACCGTGCTTCCTTCACATGAAAACAGGACTTTGGGGTGTCAAACAGGACAGGGCGACACGCTGGAGGCCCAGGAGAAGGGACGAGGTGGAGACAACAGTCGAGTCAGCAACATGCAAAGTACTGAGCAATGTCCACGGGTGACTGCAGAGTAACCTGTGGTCCAGTGGGACTTCATACAAATGGTCAGGGCCGCTGCGAAGGATTTTGGCACCTCAGTTAAAAACCAAATTTGATACCCCTATAAGCCCTGCTCTAAATGTCCTACCTAAAATGCCTGCCACTTTAACTGTACCAGTGCCAGAAATGCCCAGTAACCACCACGGTGCCAGAGATAGCCCCATGGTGCCAGAGATGCCCCCACGGTGCCAGAGATGCCCCCACAGTGCCAGAGATGACCCCACGGTCCCGGAGATGACCCCACGGTCCCAGAGATCACCCCCACGG